>JASAMX010033757.1:0-15630 GCA_030248175.1 Microlaimidae sp. YZB2_3
AATTTTTGTTATTACGTCATAATTGATAATTTTTTATTGGCTCTTCCACAATAAAATGACGCAATTCTGACCAGATAGCGAAGTGAACGTTTTTACACGAAAAATAGCATTACTTTAAAAAATTACATTAGGATATTGGCAAAAGTTGAGATACATAGTTATTAAAAATTTGTTTTTGTGTTGACAAACGGGGAAACATGTTTGCAAGTAAGGAAACACTTAAAAAAAGAGCATTTTTAAGCTGCGATATTTGGCAATTTCGTAGTAGGATTTTAACTTCGAAAATATGTTTTTTTCAACAAAATAAATCAGAAAATTCAAAAAAAAATAGAATTTTAAGGCTTATTTTTATGGAAAAGTTTTTAATTTAGAGGTTTGCTGCTGCCGATTACGGGCTTGGAATCCTTCCAAATTAGTCATTTTTGAAAGCTTATTGTAAGCTTAAAATTTTGGTTTTTAGACAAACGATATAATAAAATTCGTCATATATGATGAAATTTACATTTTTGATGGTTTTAAAAAAAAAACTTTAAAAAAATTTTCGGCATTCGTGTTTGGCCCCCCCCTAGCCCCAGAGGGTTCGAGCCCTAGGAAAAAAAAAAATTTTAGGTCAAAAGTAAGGAATAAAAATTGGCGGACATTTAATATATAGCAATAAGATCAATATCGTACACACTTCGAGCAGGAAGCAAAAGAAAATATATAATTCGGACAGTGTATTAGCGTGGCAAAAATTCGCGAAAAATCGCGAAAACCGCGCGCATTAAACGCATTATAAAAAAAATTCGAGCGAGCCGATTTCGCTCAAACTTTCAGAAAAAACTTAAAAAAGTATGTTTTAACAGCATACCAACCGGCGTGTGTTTTCTCGTACTATCAAAATAGTTTTGTTTTTTTTGGTACCAGGTTTTTTTCACCGCATCGGTTGTAGTAATGACGTCATCAAAAAAGATTTTTTTGTAACCTTTTCAAAAGATAGCCAAGAGTCTAAGCTATGCTCCCATATATGTCCCGTACATATTCTAACCTCCGTTATGGATATATAACATTTCAAAGTTCCAGTTTTGTCGCCAGTCCGCATCATTTTTGTATGGACTATAGTCTTGAATGTTATTTTTAAGAAGCACCTTTTTTCAAACTTCATTTACACGCTCTTTCAGCTCATTTGGTGGTTGGCGGTTACCAAATTAATTGGTAACTACAGGTTACCAAATATTTAGTTACGCTTTACCAAATAATAAGTAGTGTATACCAAGTAAAAGGTAAAGGGTGAAAAATTTACCAAATAGTTGATAGATTGTCCGTTACAAAGAATTTGGTTAAAATTACGAAAATCTGGTAGTTTCTACCAAAAAAATAGTATATTATCAATATTGATTTTTTTTCGCATCTGTTTACTATAATAATTATGCACTGAAGAAAGTTTCATTTTTCATTTTGGGAAAAAAATGCTAAACTGTCCTTTGTGCATTGAATGTAATTTTCAAAATATCAATATTTTGCGAAATAATTTAATAGAATATTATAAGTTTAAATAGCTACCACCCTATAAATGTGGTCATATGGCTGTCAAAAACGGTTCTTAAGTATTCATGTGTGGATCAAGCATATAAAAACTATTCATCAGAAACTTCTGGAAGATCGTCTGCATACCGATATTGAGAAAAAAACAATAAACAATGCTCAATCGAAAAATTGTTTTTTTGATGTGAGTTTTCCAACTGATGTAAATAAAAAAAACAACAATTTATTCGATCTGAAAACGTTTTATTGTCGGAAATTTTTCTTTAATTCCACCTTTTCACAAAACATACAAAAATTAACCAATTTTAACCCTTAAAAATTTGCACTTGGGTTCCAAATTAAGTAATATAATAAAAAATTATTAAAATATGGGTTTTGATCTTTATTATTAAACCCTTTTTTTAATTTTGTAGTTTTGTTGTTAAATACTCGATTCAATACTGCAATTATCGAGGTCAGCTAGATTTTATTTGCCTATTTTCCTTAAAATTAGCAGAAATTATGACGCAGAGTAACTTTTAAAGCAATATTTTAAAACAAAATTATTAAAAATAAAATTAAGGATGCGACTGAAAAATTTATTTTACCCAGGATAAAAGCGGAGTAAATTTTTTTAGTTAAAAATAATTTTATGATTTCATCGTTGCAATAGGATAAAATATTGTTGTAAACGCATCGTACATTACATATGTGTGGATTTTTTAATTGTAGGTATGTACCTGAGCTAGAATAAGGGTTAATGTTTTACAAAACCTGAAAAAACTGGTTAATTCTAATTTCCAAATTCTTGGTACTTTTTGTTCTGAAATAAAAAAAAGAACTTTATATTTGGTAACAAAAACCAAGGAATTGGTAGAGTATACCAAGTTCTGGGTAGTTACTTGGTGCTTACCAAAAGTTTAGTTATTAAATTTTTTCTTACGAAATATTTGGTAGTGCAGAAACTAAATATTTGGTAAACGGATTTTTGATTACCAAGCGACTTCGTAAATCTCAAGAAATAAATTTTTGACAGAAAATTTAGTTTATGATCAAACATTTTTATTAGGGTTTTTATTTAAAGCGTAAGAAAGTCCATAAAATAAAAAAACATGTTTTTTATTTGGATTAAAAAACAAAATAACGTAGAACAACATAAAATTAAACATATGAAATGAACATATTAGAAATCGATTACCACCAGTTTTTGTGCGGTCTGAAAACAGTTTATGATTTCTAATGACAGACCCATCAATGTAATCTGCAAAAATCGCATCAAAAATGCATTTTTCAGGCTTCCTATTTTTGACGATTTATAAGATTTTAGAATCACTCAAGGTTAAACATTTTTATTGTCCACCATGAATCAAAAATTAAATAATGTTTCTTAAACAAAAATAAACAAATCCAAATGCTTATGTTACTTATATTTTTTAGTTTTACTTTGTTTAAATGATGTATATTTATTTTATATTAAAAAATAAACAGTAGCAAAAAAGTTTTATTTTAAAATTTTTTTAGATAAATATATCTGGCTACCGAATCTTTTTAGCTTTATTTTTTTATACCATATAGATATTTTACGCATCACAGGTTTGTGTTTTCTTTCTTCTTTCTTCCAAAGCTTTTGAGTCACAATCTATAGTTTGGGATTTGATAAATAATCAATTGATCAACCATTATTTTTACTAATTATCAATAATTATACCATCTTTTAACGGTAATAATCACATTCGATTTTTGTACCTATTTGTTTTTTGTTACCAATTTTTTTGAGCATAAATAAATTACAAATTGAAAATTTAAGGTATGTTTAATAAAAATGTGCGTAAAATTTATAAATTTGTTTTGTTAATTATTTTTAAAAAATTTAGCAATAAGTGATATAGCTAGTTACATGTATATACTTTATTATTTTAAAACCAAATTAAATTTTTAAAAAGAATAACAAAATATAAACAGAGTGTCCTATTTTGCTTCATTTTTATTAAAAATGGTTTTAAAATTTAAGCTTAAAATGAATGATTCAAAAATTACAATTATAGAATTGAAGTTCAAAATGAAAAATTTAAAAACCAGGGTTCGCATTTTAAAGAAACACTTTTATTTACCCCGATAAATCCATTCCAATAAATATAAAAAAATTAATATAAATTGTAAATTAATAAAACTGCCCCATATGGGGGTGAAAATGAATGCAATGAATTTTGTAAAAATTTTTTCTCCCACTGCAAAACCACCTCGTGCAAAGTAAAAAAATTAGTCAATGCACGTATTTTGTTATTAAATTAATACAACGGAAGAAAATATTTACCCACTTTAGAATTGGATAATTTCTTATCCTTAAAACAATAAAAAAAATTTACTCCGCTTTTATCCTGGGTAAAAAAAATTTTTCAGTCGCATCCTTAATTTTATTTTTAATAATTTTGTTTAAAAATATTGCTTTAAAAATTACTCTGCGTCATAATTTCTGCTAATTTTATGTAAGGACAATAGGCAAATAAAATCTAGCTGACCTCGACAATTGCAGTATTGAACAACAAAGCTACAAAATTAAAAAAAGGGTTTAATAATAAAGATCAAAACCCATATTTTAATAATTTTTTATTATATTACTTAATTTGGAACCCAAGTGCAAATTTTTAAGGGGTAAAATTGGTTAATTTTTGTATGCTTTATGAAAATGTGGAATTAAAGAAAAATTTCCGACAATAAAACGTTTTCAGATCGAATAAATTGTTGTTTTTTTTTTTTACATCAGTTGGAAAACTCACATCAAAAAAACAATTTTTCGATTGAGCATTGTTTATTGTTTTTTTCTCAATATCGGTATGCAGACGATCTTCCAGAAGTTTCTGATGAATAGTTTTTATATGCTTGATCCACACATGAATACTTAAGAACCGTTTTCGACAGCCATATGACCACATTTATAGGGTGGTAGCTATTTAAACTTATAATATTCTATTAAATTATTTCGCAAAATATTGATATTTTGAAAATTACATTCAATGCACAAAGGACAGTTTAGCATTTTTTTCCCAAAATGAAAAATGAAACTTTCTTCAGTGCATAATTATTATAGTAAACAGATGCGAAAAAAAATCAATATTGATAATATACTATTTTTTTGGTAGAAACTACCAGATTTTCGTAATTTTAACCAAATTCTTTGTAACGGACAATCTATCAACTATTTGGTAAATTTTTCACCCTTTACCTTTTACTTGGTATACACTACTTATTATTTGGTAAAGCGTAACTAAATATTTGGTAACCTGTAGTTACCAATTAATTTGGTAACCGCCAACCACCAAATGAGCTGAAAGAGAAAACAAAAAAAAGAAAAAAAAAAAAGAACAACACAAAACAAAAAACAATAGAACGCACAAACGCAATACAGAAACAAATACAAACACCAAAAAAACCACCCCCAACAGAGCAACCGAAGAAAGCGCGCGAAAGAGAAACCACCAACACAAAAGAAAAAGAACGAACCAAGGACAACAACCAAAACAAGACGTGTAAATGAAGTTTGAAAAAAGGTGCTTCTTAAAAATAACATTCAAGACTATAGTCCATACAAAAATGATGCGGACTGGCGACAAAACTGGAACTTTGAAATGTTATATATCCATAACGGATGTTAGAATATGTGCGGGACATATATGGGACCATAGCTTAGACTCTTGGCTATCCTTTTAAAAGGTTAAAAAAATGTTTTTTGATGACGTCATTACTACAACCAATACGGTGAAAAAAACCTGGTACCAAAAAAAAACAAAACTATTTTGATAGTACGAGATAAGAAACGCCGGTTGGTATGCTGTTAAAACATACTTTTTTAAGTTTTTTCTGAAAGTTTGAGCGAAATCGGCTCGCTCGAATTTTTTTTATAATGCGTTTAATGCGCGCGGTTTTCGCGATTTTTCGCGAATTTTTGCCACGCTAATACACTGTCCGAATTATATATTTTCTTTTGCTTCCTGCTCGAAGTGTGTACGATATTGATCTTATTGCTATATATTAAATGTCCGCCAATTTTTATTCCTTACTTTTGACCTAAAATTTTTTTTTGAGGGGTTGAACCCTCTGGGGCTAGGGGGGGGGCCAAACACGAATGCCGAAAATTTTTTTTAAAATTTTTTTTTTCAAAATCATCAAAAATGTAAAATATATCACATATGACGAATTTTTATATATCGTTTGTGTAAAAAAACCTAATATTAAGCTTACAATAAGCTTTCAAAAATGACGAATTTGAAATTTAGAAGGATTCCAAGCCCGTATGTTGGCAGCAGCAAACCTCTAAATTAAAAACTTTTCCATAAAAATAAGCCTTAAAAGTTTATTTTTTTCGAATTTCCAGATTATTTTGTTAAAAAAACATATTTTCAAAGTTAAAATCCTACTACAAAATTGCCAAACGTCGCAGCTAAAAAATGCTTCTTTTTAAGTGTTTTCTTACTTACAAACATATTTCCCCGTTTGTCAACACAAAAACAAATTTTTAATAACTATGTCTCTCAACTTTTGCCAATATCCCAATGTATTTTTTTAAAGTAATGCTATTTTTCGTGTAAAAACGTTTGATTCCGCGATCTGGTCAGAATTGCGTCATTTTATTGTGGAAGAGCCAATAAAAATTATCAATTATGACGTAATAACAAAAATTTATGACGTAATAAAAAAATTATGACGTAAGGAAGTATTTTGGAATTTTAACGAAAATTTATGTTGTGATTTCATGGGGTTATTTGAACCATTTTCTAATATTTTAAACCAAAATAAATTTAAAACAAATCTTTTAAAGTTTAGGCCCCTGGGGCCTATTTCATAAAAATTGCATGTAATTAATTTACCGCTGTAAATTAATGAACGCATATTTTTCTTTTGTATTTTTAATTAAAAAGTATATTAATAAAATTGCGTTTAGAATTTAAGAAATTACATGTCTGTAAATTCCGCAAATTCCACAGTTACGTACGTATTTTTTAAACTTAAAATTAGAAATTTTAGAATGACGTAAATCGATGCTAATGTTAGTTTGCTGTTATAACCTATTTATGAAGTTTCATCAGCCAACACGCAAGATTTACAGTAATAATTGAAACAATTTACGTTTTTTTTATTTAGGAAACTGAAATTTCAGTAAAAGAAGCAGTTTCTGTTTTAAAAGGAAAAAGCAAAACAGAGCGAGAACCTCTGGCGAAGCCATTTTTGCTCGTAATATGCAACTCCAACACAACTTTACTGTGTGATAGACATGTGACCCGTAGAAATCGCCCCTAAAATTGAGGAAGGTGTGGCTTTGGTAATTCATGCATTTTATGCATTTACATTATTGTACAATCAGAAATTAAGCCACACATTCGGATTTTTTGAATAACTATTTGGTATAAAACTGTCGGTGGGCACTGGAAACTCTATCATGCTTGAAACATATGCTAGAATAAAAAAGCGCATTGCCAGTGCTTCATCTAGTTAAGAAATTTTTAATATAACATAAAATGTTTAGTCAACTTTAGTTTAATATATTAATGTAAAAAAATCTTACTTAAAATCAAAATATAAAAAGCTGGTTCACACTGGAGTGATAAGTGACAAGTGACAACGCATACCGTGTGCGTTTACTATATTAAACTTTTACTTGTCAATGCGGTGTGAACGCGTAGCATTTTATCACTTGTTACTCGGGTGTGAACCAGCTCTTGCAGTGTCAGAAATATTTTGAATTTTAAAATTAAAATTTTAACAAATTAAAAAAATTAAATTGATATGTTTTTTAGCACTTAACCTTAATACTGTTTACATTTTTTCCAGATTTATTGCAGTAAAAATCGTGTAAATATTAATAATTTAACTGTAAGCAGCTATATTATAAGGCTAAGCCAAAATTTGAGATTTTTGGATAAAAGCTTCTGTTTCTAAAAAATGGGCTGTTTGTTTTATTAAGAATAATGCGGTTTACAAAAACTACTTAATTTTTAGAATCAGATTGATTTTTCTAAAGTTTAGTAATAACCGTAAGGTTTTTTATTCTGACATATGCATATATAATACATGTATTTATTGCATAGAAAAATGTGTTATCTTGTACTTAATAAAATGTCATGTTTTAATGTGTCTTAAAATTTGTGTGTGTCTTTTTTGTAATAAATTAAATTGTACTCATATTATATATGCATTATAAACTCCTAAGAATATTCTCATAACAATCATGTAATTAAAATTTTAAATGCAATTTAAAAACTTTTTTAACGATTAAAAATATTGTACTGAAAACCTTACAAGGGTATTTTTTTAATTATACTAGATATTTATAGAGTCTCATAAATGCACTAAAAACAATCACTATTAATAAAAACAAAAAACACGAAACCCCGTTTTTGGTATGCAACCAACTGTTTAGTAAAAGTAACCAAGTTTCTGATAACAGAAAAGTACCAATTATATGGTACACTAGAAGTCTATCTACCAAATTTTTGGTAACGATGCAGAATTCGTAACTTTTACCAAATATTTGGTAACGGTTACCAAATATTTTTTGAGTTGAGAATTTACCAAATAATTCGTAAATTTTTACCAAATATTTGGTAAAAATCTACCAAATGAAATGAGAGAGCACCACTATTCAACATTTTTCAGTTTAAACATATAAAAAGGGTTAAAATGCACCTTTTTATTTTAAAATATAAGAGCATTTTTAAAGTTTTATCGTCATTTTTGTAAATTAAAAAAACATTATTTTTTAAGGTAAAAAGTAAAATATTATATTGCGAGTACATGCGACTACTCGCTTTCTTGCTGTTTCAAGTTGATTGTTTTAATGATTTTAATCAAATTATATATATAAATTTAATTTTAGCCGAAAAATTATAAAATCAACGTCATGTAAAAGTTTTCAATGTAATTATTTTCGTGATTTTGCACTACTTTTTATAATTTCTCAAGATTTATTAAAAACATATTATAATCCAAGAAAATTTTTGATTATACACCAGGTTTTTGAATAAAATTATGCAAAAAAATGCAACATTTCAAACGCACGCGACTTTCTAAGCATACACCACTGATTTTTTGCGCAAAGATTTTTTTGCAGTCAATACTTGTTTTTTTTCGTGCAGCGCATTTACTTGAAAAAGTAGAAGAAAGATGCAATGCACTGCAAAACGTTAACACTGTTAAAAATTGGTGCGCCCAAAAATGGTGGAAAATGGCGGGTTTTTAGTATTAAACTCGCACAAGTGCGAGTTTCAAACAAAATTTTATTTAAAAAATTAGTTAGTATAATTCGTATTCACCATATTATGCGAAAACTTTTTTTCAAATTAAATATAAACAGCTCATACTAACTTTTTGTTAAAAATTTCACGTTTGGTATCTTTTGGGCGAATACAAATATTGGATTCAAAAAAGTGGACTTACTAGATTTTAAACCAGTGTTTTATAGACGCTACGTGGACGACTTATTTTTTCTTTTTCGAGACCCATCGCATCTGAAACAATTTAAAAATTACATGAATGAACAACATCAATCCATTAAATTTACCGCGGAATCCGAAAAAAATAAAACTTTAGCCTTTTTAGATGTTAATGTTGAAAAATCCAACGGAAAATTTTTAACCTCAATTTATAAACAAACTTTTAGCGGAGTATATACAAACTTTTCCAGTTTTATCCCTCAAAGTTATAAAATCGACCTATTTTATAGTCTACTTTTTCGTTCTTACACTATATGCGGTACTATGAACCAAATACACCAGGAATTTGTTAAGCTTAAGGCTATTTTTAAACTAAACGGCTATCCAGAATGTTTTATGGACAAATGCATAAAAAAAGTTTTTCGAAAAAATCTTTTTGTTACCTGCTGCGGAAAAAATTATTAATGTGCCAGCGTGTCCGTTGGTGCTCACTTTACCTTTTCTTGGAGCTCTCTCACTGAAAACTCCTAAACGACTTACCGTCCTACTTAAAACATTACCTCAAGTTGATTGCAAAATAGTATTCTCCACTTCTTGTCGCATTGGTGGATTTTTTCAGATTAAGGACCGAATACCAAGGCGCTTGATATCCTGTGTGGTATACAACTTCACGTGTGGAACTTGCAATAGTTCCTATACAGGTAAATCGGTACGCCATTTCACCACCAGAATATCTGAGCACCTTGGCAGAAGTCCCTTAACTGACCGCGCCACAATGCGAAAAGATAAATCTGACGTATTAGATCATTTACTCGAGTGTGGGTATCAAGCCTCTCCTAGCGATTTTTCTATATTGTATCGCGCGTCTTCTGATTTTTACCTCTTGTGTAAGGAGAGCATACACATTGCTCCAGAAAAACCGTCGTTAAATAAAAATGTGGCCTCCCTTCTTCTTCAGCTTTTTTAGTTTTTTTCTCTAAAACCTTTTTAATTTTTTTTTGTTTTCCAAAATTGTTTTAATATTTTTTAATTGTTGCTTATTCTTCAAAACCATTTTATCACTCTTTTACTGTCTTAACCCTTTCTTTCACTTTATTTGTCTTAAAAATATTTTTCAGCCAATGTTTCTGTTTTAATAAAAAAATTTTTCTGATCGTTTCGTTTTAAATAAGTGTTTCACGTTTTATCGGTCGTAAATTTTTTTTTACTATTTTTCACATAAAAAAAAGTTTTTCCATTTTATTTTGTAATGTTTTTGGACTCATACAAAATTTGCGGTTTTATGCTTGTTTTTATATTTTTGGAGGTTCTTGCGTTTCATAATAGTTTATTACTATTTTTTATCTATCATAATTATGTTTTATCTACTCTTCATTTTTAATCTTATTTTTTTGTTTTCTTTTAAAAATCATTATATCCTTTAACATTTAAGCTTTATGCTTATTTCCCGTTTAAACTTTTAAACCTAACTTAACTGTTATTCAAATCCCAATTTTTATTCGTTTAATTATCTTTCACTTACCTTGCTTTATCAAATCTCTTTTTTTATAAAAAAATATTTTATTTACTTTACACTTTCTTTAATATCACATGTCTTACTTTATTTATTATATAGATTTATTTATTGTAATTTCTTGCTATTGTATTTTTAGTATACCTTGTGTAATTATTGCTTTAATTGCTTTCGTATTTATAGAACAGCCTGATGATGGTAACTTGAAGTTATCGAAACGTTGCAAATAATGATCGGAATAAAATGTTTATCGACTATTCTTTTGTTTACTCCGCAGGTGTTTTTGCATTTTGGGAATACCATGGTGTAGATTAAGCAATAGACTTTAAAATTCTAAAATAAAGACAAGACATCACTTTGAATTTTTTTAACGTAACAAAATTTGAAAACAATTTTAAATATTTACCTAAAACGCAAGAATATATATAACCCAAGCAAATATGTCCATTTGTACAATAAACCGTTTAACTTACACATGATCGCATTTAATAAATCGAATTTAATCATGATTTTCTGCTAATTTTTTGTACAAAGCGATTTTGTAAAATGGTCTCAGAAAAAACGAGTTTTGTTGTATGAAATATCGCTGTACAAGAAAATTTTTATTGAGTGCACAGAAAATAGCTTGCACATGAAAAGTCACAAGTGCAACATTTCTTGTAAAATTTACGTAAAAAATTTACTGTTGCATATTTTTTGAAAATGCAGGAATTAAAAAATATGCGTTCCAATTCATTTATTTAAAAAAACTTCATAACCGCACAATTTTAATTACATCTCCTGTACAAACTTACCAGAGGTCAGCCAGATATAATTCAACCATAGATATTTCTTGTCAAACCTTCATCTTGTAAATAAAATCTACAAAAGGCTTTTAATACTTAAGAAATCTTTAAATTTTTAGAATAAAAATTCGTGAATAAATAAGGAATCTTAATAAAATAAAGAGCCTTTAGAAAATCTTAATGTAGCATAATAAACAATAAATATTCTAATACTAAAGCGATTAAATTACATCTGTACTTCAAAGTACGATGATAAGTATACGATAGTAAGTACGACGTTATTAAGTACGATTTTACGTACTTAAAAAATTGCTGAATGGATTAAAAATTTAAGCTACAAATAATGCATTCGAAAAAATTCACAGCTTTCTACTTTTTTGATGCCTTGATTGTTAAAAATGGTGCTTTAAATATTGATATTTCCGTAAAAAATAACCTGCTTTTTTGACCAAAAACATGAAATGTAGAAAAATGTACCGGCAGAATTAATCGTGATTTTGTACTAGCATTTAATCGTTCGCGAAAAAAAAACCGACAGCTATGTATCATTTTCACTATTTTCTCATTAAAAAATAGTCTAATTAAGCATTAAGTTTTGTAAAATAGATATTGTTTTTTTTTCAAATATAAAACGAACAAATGAAATAAAAACAAGTAAAAACAAAAAGTGTGAAGACCTTTTGTTTTAATCACTATAACATTAAAAATGTGTAACAATCTTATCGTTTTTATATAATTTAAATAAACAATTTTAAAGGTATCTGAATATTATTTGATTGTTTATTAATGCAATATCTTGAGTTTTTGATAAAAAATTGGAAAGGGTTAAGTGTAAAGGTAATATTGCTAAAAGCGCTGAAAATATAATTATTAGTTGTGAAATACAAAAAAATTAAAACAGACATTTTTACTAAAAAGCTTAACAAAAAAACTACCATATTTTATTATTTTTATTTGACAAAAAAAAAGAAAATGGTGTTCGAACATGTTGGAAATGAAGCCAGACCCCGACCGATTTGGCTATACACCCTATATTTACTCACAACTCATAAAACCTAAGTTTAGCGAGACAATCGATTCCTACTCTCCGTGTTTTTGCCCAAAAAATCGCAGGTTTTTTTACGCCAAACATAATATCTCATCTTAACAAATACTGTACCATCTTAAAAATCAAGGCATAAACAAATAAAAAAAATTGTCGCTTTCTTTGAGTGTATTATTTTTACGAGAGCAATTTTTTAAGTAGAAAATCACCAAAAAATGTTGTTTTTGGAAGGTCATGAGGTCTGATGAACCGCTAAAAATATTTTGGCCAAAAAATTGTATTACACCTTTAAGTAATTAAATAAAAAATTAAATGCATATACGGCAGAACAAAAGCACCCAATCAAAATGCGGTATATTAAAACATTCTTTTATAATTTAGAATTGACCAAAGTCACGTAAGAAATAATTGCGTAAACATGGTTGGCACGCCGCTGATTAGTCGTTCCGTATTCAGTAATAGTACGTTCAGCAGTTTTGCGCGGTTTTTCAACAAACAATTAGGTGCTTCGACAGTTGCTAACTCACTTTTTAACCAACTCGTATGTAAATTATTCCTTATGTGACTTTGATCGATTAAATAGAAGTAAGGATTAATAGTACACATTGTAAGCAAGAATAAGATATTTTTTAAGTGGATTTTTTACATTTCATGAAAAAATATTTGCTACCTGGCTTGTACCCATTATTGAATTAAACTTTTATTAGATTTTTTATATATCAAAACATCATTGGCGATCAAGAATATAGAACTCCCTAAAATGGTATGCTTATCTCGACTTGTAGCTTAAGTTTTTTGGTTATCAGATTGAAAATTAAAAATTATTTTAATCAACGAAGCCACAACTACAACCGGTACGGTAAAAAACGTGGCCCTAAAACAAAGATTTTTTAAAAAATTTTTAATAAAAACCGAGCTTTTGGTATGCTGGTAAGAAACTTTCCAGAGTAGTTCTTAAATATTTGAGAAATCTGATTTGTTTATTACTATTTCGAATTCGGCAGTTTTTTGAGTTTATTTTTGAAATTTCAAAAACTTAAAATTGGAGTCGAAAATGGGGGATTTAGAACCGGAAAATGTAGACTTTCAAACGAAAATTTTAAATCGCGAATGCGCAATTTAGTTTTGTTTCTCGTGCAGTAAGTTATCGAATAAAATTAAACGACTAACTGTCTGTAATGATTAAATACAGTTTGTTATACTTTAAATTTAATTAGATTTATATGTATTAAAAAACAACCAGACAATATAAATATTAAACCTTAACCTAAAAATTTAAGCCATAGCCAATTTTTTTTTGTTTAAGCTCTAAGATTCTATTTTCACGGCTTACAGTTTCCAAAATTTAGCAACGACTTCAATTCATTGCATACGGTACAAAATCTCCGTGCCCCAATTTGTGTGAAAGTTTCGTTTTTACTTTAGACTAAAAATGAACCAAACGTAGCTGCAACAGTTTGCTCACGTGACCAATTTAGACACGCCCTCATGACTTTCATGTGGAGAAATTTTTTCGTTCACACAAGATCAGCACTTTTTAGAAAATGCAATGTGTTTGTAAAAACTATAATTTATGAATCAAATGTTAAGGTTTCTCCTGATAGTTTTCACTGCAAAGCGTTAAGTAGTAAACCAATTGTAGAACATAGCAAAAATTACGGTAATTTACTCATATAAAAATTATATTTTAGAATATCCAACTGACAAAAAATTCGACAAATCGGAAAAAAGCAGGAACCAAATGATGTTTTTGTTTTTAATTTATGTGAATAAAATTCTAAACTTATAAAAAATCGAAAAAAAAAATTATTAACAGTAAAATAACAACGTGGTTTTAGGAGGGTTCGACCTCCCCACCTCTGTCAAAGCGACTACGCCTTAACTGATTGCGCCACGGCACCATCGGTGGATTAAGTTTGAAAACACATATATAAACAAATACTCTGTAATAAATCGAATCTAATTGGCTATAAAGTGACGTCAGATTCTTGTGATTTGAGTGGTTACTTATTGTTGGGCATTTTTTAATCCAACGAACAACTGTTGCAGCCACGTTGGGTTTACCTTTAGTTCATTTCTAAGAAGCGTCAAATTCAGGTTAAAATTAGCTTTTAGACATTATTAAATCAGCATTAAAAAATTTAAAAATCTTTTTAAATTTGTAAGAGGAGCAAAAACCAAGGCGTAAATTGGATTTGATTTTCCGGTACCGGAGACGGCGTAAAAAACCGAAGGAGTTATAAATGTTAGTCGGAGTTCCTCGGCTGAAAAAATTCTATTAGCGTTTTAGTTTGGAATTTTTCGAGGCCTTTAACTATGTTTTTTATATAAAACGGGAGAGGTTAAAAATTTAAGTGGACGCTTAATACTTTTTAGGTGTTAGTGTTAAACTTTTATACGTTTGATCAAAGATGGATAATCTAATAAAGGTATGTCACAGCGGTCTGTAGCAGCGTGCATCATAAATTCCAATTAGGTCCACACGTCCGGGCCTAGACCCGCATGCCCGGGACTAGACCCGCATGTCCGGGACTAGACCCGCATGTCCGGGTCTAGACTCGCATATCTGGACACGAGGAAATGAGTTATTGTACACAATAAACAAGGATATTGGGCAAAGAAAAATTACGTTCCTTATAAATTCGAATATTGTTTATGACAGGAGTTTGATTCAAAACGTACTACAATTTATAAAAATCATTTTTAAACAAAAATCGCATGCTTTTTTGTTTAATTAAAATGTCTGGTCATAATTAAAACTAAATAAAAGCTTTAAAAAACTGTAATATTTGTTTTCAGATAATTAAAAAAAAATTCTTTAAGGTCTCTCCGGACAGTTTTCTTAAGTATGGAAAATCGCAATTTTCGGCATACGAGATCTCGTGAAATACAGTAATAATTCACTAAAAAATTTATATGAGTGTTTAAAAGGCAGAAATATCACGATTATAAAGTGGACATTCATTATATAATTGTAAGTAATTGAAATAATTGATATTAAAAATCAAATTGCAATGAAATTTTTTAAAAACCCTTAAAAATATTTACTGCACACTATTAAAAAAATACTTCCAATAGAGAGACACCGTTACCCTTTTTCACGTAAGGCAACACACATGCACACACATACACACACACGCATGCACACACGCACACACACAGACACACACACGCACACACACAGACACACACACACACACGCACACACCCACACACACAGACACACACACGCACACACGCACACGCACACGCACACACACACACAAACACATACACACACACATACATACACACACACACACACACACACACGCATGCACGCACACACGCACACACGCACATACGCACGCACACACA
>JASAMX010033758.1:0-16895 GCA_030248175.1 Microlaimidae sp. YZB2_3
TTTTGATTCTGATTTATAGAACTTTTTATTTTTAGTATTATTTTGTCTTGCTCCATTGGGAGTGTCGCGACTGCGATAAAACAAAATTACTTAATATTTTAATTCTTAAATAATTAATTCGCCTAATACGTTCTTGTTTATAAAATAATTAACAAATATTAAATAACGCAAACAAGTGTTAAATAATTATAAAAAACTTTCGTTTTTTGTTTTTTTTTATTAATTTGTAAATGTATTGTTGACGTGAGGTCGAATGTAAATGTTTAAGAAAAATAAAATTGTTGTTTGTTTAATTGGTTGAAGAACTATTTGAATCAAAACGGATTTATTCCTCTGAAATGGTTTCTTTGAACAATAATAACTTTTCTCGTTATATTAAATCAAACATTTAATTAAATCCATGGGACTTCAACACAGCCTCTATTATGGCCCGCTTATTACACTGCGCATATCAAAACATTTTTTGTGTTGACAGGCAAAGAGCTTTCATTATAAATAAAAACACGATTTTTAAAACAAATAAAAATGAAGAAAAGCGTTACATAACGTCACAAGTTCTCAAGCTCCGGAACAAAACTCCGTTATTGGGAGGACTGGAGTTCCGATTCGATTTAGTTTTCTTTTAATTTCAAAAATAACAAAAAAAAACTTGCCACAGATTATTTTGTCAAATTTTTTTATAAATTTATTTTTTTTTCAAAACTTTTTAAATGACAGAAAATAGTTACAAAAATGTGAATTAAATAAATTAAAAGCTTGAAATCGCTCTTTTAAGTGGCGGTTTAAATCGCTCGTTTAACTCTGAGCTTTAAGAGACCGTAGCTCTGGACCAAGATATTGGAGGGTAGGGTAAAATTATTACTAAAGGTAAACCCAACGTGGCTGCAACAGTTGTTCGTTGGATTAAAAAATGCCCCCCCCCATAAAGTAACCATTCAAATCACGAGAATCCGACGTCACTTTATCACACAAATACTCTGTATTAAATTGAATCTAATTGGCTGATAAAGTGACGTCAGATTCTCATGATTTGAATGGTGTTTTAATGTGGGCATCTTTTAATCCAACAAACAACTGTTGAAGCTACGTTGGGTTTACCTTTAGCACAAAATACAAAATCAATTCATATTACAAAGAATACAGAAATCAAATAACACAGCTTTACCGTACAACAAGCTTGTCTAATAGCTAGTAACAGGGGGAACTGCGGAACCCACGGAACACTGGAACTGGAACCAGAACCGAAATTGATTTTTTTAACTAACTATATTGATTTTTTTTAAAACTTTTTTAATTAACCGAAACAGAACCAAAACACCGATCATTTCGTTTACTTCCGTGATATGGCAAAATAGCAAAAATGGGAAAAATCGCTTGTGTGTGCACAAACTTTAACTCCCTAGTTTGAAGTATTATAATTTTTGGCTGGGGAGTTGGAAGTTTTGCAGCGCTATATTTTTTAACCAAAGTTTAAGTGTCTTTAGTTTTATTCACCAAACTAGATAGAGCTAAGAATATTTTGTCTTTTTGCCTTAAACGTAATTATTTTCTAGATTAATTTGATGAGCCTTTTTAGGTTTTTCAATTTAAAACTCTAAACCTCAAGTAATTTAAAAAAACAACATAATAATAATCTTAATACTTAATGCTTGTATGTCTTATATTAACGAAATCTTGTTTGTGAGGTATTTCAATGTAGCTTTTTAAAACTTTTAAGTGATTAACCAAGGTCTTTTTAAAGATTTTCTTGATTTCAAGTAATTAGTTTGTGTGTTATATGTTATTATTTTTGTCTAGAAAGTATAATTCTTTTTTTTATATCAGTTATATAAAAAATGTTTTTATTAAACATTGAAAAGAAAAATTTTATTTGTTAAATGTAGCAAAATTCTCAGTTGATTTTCCAATAAAACACTTGTTGGTTTTTAATAATGTTCTTTTGAAGCAAGCAAATTACTAATGTTTTACTCGGTTCAAAACTCCACAAATACATTTATTGAAAAAACAAGTACTAATTGATAAGTCACCAAGCAAATTTAGAGAGTACTCGGAGTTAAAAACAGTATTAAATAATGAACACTTTTTTTTAATTTAATAGTAATTGATCTTTTGTATGTTTTTTTGTTAAAAAATAGTTTTTTGTGGGAAATTTTTGGGCATTTTCAGCGCCGTTTTTATGCAGCCTCTTTTTAGTAATATCATTATGCAAAAGGTTCTTCAAGACCTTTTGACATTCAAATTTCCGCCGTAATTTTTCATAAAAGTTTAACAAATATTAAAGGTCAATCTAAAAATTAAAAAAAAACAAGTTAGGGTGAAATAAAAAAAAACACTATTCGACATAAATAACTAAAAAAACCCGAGATAAATACGTGTTTTTTGAGAAAAAAAACAACACAAAAAAGTGCTAATATGAATAAGGGTATGGACACTTTTAGACATATTAAACAATGTAATTTATTTTTCGTATTACATTTTAGTTTGATTTTAAAATTTATATTTAGGCCTGCTTTCATTGCAAGCCAAACTTTTAGCTGAGGTGTTAAAATTAGCTTAAAAATACTCCGTTTTAAGATTTAAAAATCTCAAGTCTAAATCAACCATAAACAAAAATCCACATTTTGACAATAAGAATAGCGTGCTAACGAAAAGACAAAAAGATGCCTCCAAACGAACAACAGTGTGTTGCTACAGTTTTAAGTCAGAAACTAATTAATAAATTTAGTTCTTAACACGTGTGTACTTTATTTATAATTATACAGCCGTATCCGTAAACACCTAATAAGAACACTTGTATCACGCAAATGTATTGATCTAAGGTAAGAAATGTTAGTCTTTTAGTAAATCGAATTGTTATTACATCGCACATCCTACAATAAACTGACAAAAAACAAACTAAAGTCTCAACAGAACACCCATGTCATTATTGATAGCAAAAAATATATTGTTGAACAGTTTTTTTTTGAATGTTCATCTTTTAAAATTAAATATTAAAACTCGAAAACATAAATGACCGCAATATGACGAAAAAATAATAAAGAAAAAAGTTCATAAATTGTTTTATTTTAGTATATAAATGTAAGTGAGACAAATGTCTATTGGTTGCCAGAGTAATGCTTACAAAAATTAGGGAATCAATCTAATAAATAAGAGACTACCGTCGCTGCGACGACAATTTTACCTTTTTTAAATATTATTTGTTCGCTTAATTTGTTTACTGGATTTTTTTCTTATTTAATATTAATAAAACCAGCGGACATTCATTTAAACAAAAAAGTTAAAAAAAGAATAGGCCCTAAGAAAAATTTTTTGCAACAGATTTGTTTTCAATTGAAATAATTTAACCCAAGAGCAAGTTGCAGCTAGAAATTTAAAAAAAATTATTGGTGGTTCATTTTAGGTAGTGACGGGCGGTTCCGGTTCCGGGTTTCGGATGTTCCGGGCAAAATTTGAAATTCCGGTTTCGGTTCCTGTTCTGAATTTTTAGAAAATCTCAATTCCGGTTCTGGTTCAAGTTCCGTAGTTCCGGGGGTTTCGTAATTTAATAGGCAGTTCCAGGTCCGGATTCCGAAAGTTCCAGGCAAAATTTAGAATTCCGGTTCCGGTTCCTGTTACGAATTTTTGGAAAATCTCAATTCCGGTTTCCGTTCGGGTTCCGGTGTTCTGGGGGGGGGGTTCCGCAGCTCCGCCCATCACTGATTTTAGAGTTTAATTAAAGCCTTTGAAATATTTTCTAGCTAAACTATGTTTTTGTGTGTTGTGATGACAACAATACTCGGTTCGCAAATTGTTGATATGTTTTGATGGTTTATTTATATTAAACGTTTTGACTTTGATTATGGTCCCGGCGGACGTGGGCCGCTGGATATTATCTTATCTTCAAATAAGTGAGTAAGTGAGCAAGTAGCTTCCTAACGCTTTATTTGATTTTGAATAACTCGGCCGAATCAACTTTATATAAGTTGAAATTTGGAACATAAATACAACTGACAACGGAGAATCGATTGATAATCATGATTTTGTGATCTCAAAAATTGTGCGGTCGATCATGACGCATGTACAAATTTTATTTAAAACAATTATAACTCGGCCGAATAAAATCTATATGAGTTAAAATTCGGCACATAGATACAACTGAAAACGGAGAATTGATTAATAATCACGATTTTGCGATCTGACAAATTGTGCAGTCGATCACGACGTATATGCAAATTTAAAAGATAATCTTAACAGCCGTCGGTTAAAAGACAACATTTGAACTACTCTCTTAAAAGTGATTGGTTAATATAACGTAGAACTTAGTAAGTTTCTACGAATTTTTTAACGGGAAAGGATCCGCTAACTTAATTAGTAACTTTTACGATTTTTTTATTTATCAGAGACCTATTAAAAAATTAGTGAAACTCCCGTCTTACAATAAAATTTTTCCTATAAAACTCCGGTTAAAGAATGCATAGAATAGGTTTACATAAAACAAGAATTTATAATACTTAACAAGCATAATAAAATAAAAATTCAAAACAATAGTTTTAACTTTCAAATTTTACTTTTATTTTAGTTTCAGCGCGAAGGCGAGAAGAAAAGTCCTTCTTGGGTTAAACATTTTTCCATATTTTTTCTTATTTAACCATTTTAAGGGTGAAGAAAAAAGTGATTTATGGTTACTTTTCAAATATAAGATTGTTTTAATTAAAAGACAAAACATTTCTTACCTTAGTCTGTCCTTCCTCAATTTGTTTTGTAAACAAAAGTGCAGATTTCACGAAAGTGTAGATTTAAAAAAATAAATAAAGTGTTGCAAAAACTTAAAATCCCTAGCAGAAAATTTTACACACTTCAAACTAAGGATTTAAAGTCAGTGCACACACAAGCAATTTCTGCCATCTTATTTCCATAGAAATCATCAGCGCCTTTGGAGTTTTTTCTTTGCAAAGTAATTTGGTTTTAACAATAGCGAAGAATTTCTAATATTTCCAACAAAATATCCTCACAAGTTTGCTATATTTAGAATAAAATCAAGGGAAACGTCCCGTGGAAAATATTAAAACTTTAAAAAGAGTCGGATTAAATTGGCCGAACTTTATTTTTTTGTTTTAAAACAATTATTTTTGTTAATAATAAACATAAAACAAAAAATGAAGGTTGAAAGAATTGACTTCAGTTACACATAGGATTTGATTATTTTCGTAGAATATATTTATATAAATAGTCAAACACATAACACAACTAGTGGTAAACCTAATTATAAAATAAAAAACCGCCGCATGAGACAAAACTGTATGTTTAATATGTAAAGAGCAATTATCAATTTCAACAAGATTTTTCTAAGTTAATTTTACGAATTTTTTCGTGCAATCAACTAATATTATCGCAACACTTTTCTAACCTACTTATTTCGTTAATTTAATCAAAATGTGATTTACGACTTTTTTTTCAACGAATTTTTTAGGGCCACTTTTTAGAGAGTAGTTAACATTTTTTTTGTTGCACAAAATAGATTGTAAAAAATGGTCTCGTTTTTAACTAAACTGGTAATTTGTTCCTTGTGCAATAATTGTAAAAAAATATTTTAAGCTAAAATTAAAATCTTTATATTTGTTCCAAAAACAAAATTTTTGGTTTGATTTTTCATTTATTATAAAATTCTTGTTCTTTTATTACAAATAAAACCCCATGAGTGAAATACAAATAACGGAACTTAAAAACTTACCGGAATCTTTTCATTTACACCATAATTAAATTTTTGTAAGTCCCGTTTCTAATCCGTTTAGCCTGTTTAAAGCCGATGATAGCAGTTCTAAGCAAATTTTTTTTACAAGTTAACGATACAAACAAATGATTTTTTTATCTAAAAATAGTAGGATATAAAAGAAATCTTACTGATATTTCACAATTCCCACAATGATCGCGATTGAAATGACTGCCACTGCTGAGACAACACCCATAGCAATAAACAACGCTAAAATTGCAAGATATTTTTAATTAATTCGACGAACTCTCAATGTTGAAATCACTAATTAAATCAATAAATTATTTTTAAAAAATAGAATTATTAATAGAAATGAATTTTTGAATACACAACAGGTCGGCGCTAGAAAGAAATACATTCATCAAAATATCTTTAAAAAGAATACAGATCGGCGCTAGGAAGAAATACATTCAGCAAAATATCTTTAAAAATAATAGCTTCTAAAACACCATTAAATTCTCGAGTAAAAAAACTTGTTTCTTTCTTAACCTAAGCAAAACCTTAAGTCACTTTCTCTACGGATTTAAAATTGCTATTCCAAGCTGTCAAATTGATAGTCTTAGATTTGGCTCAAAAAAATATGTGATATTTCAGATCATGTGCCACGATGAGGCCATTTCTAGCTCAGATTAACCAACCCTTGTGTCTGTGGTACCCCCTTGAAATTGGTACCTTCGACTTTTTTGATTAATTAAAAAAAATGATTTTTTTGAATGACAATAAAATCTTACACTTTATTTTTTCCAGCTAAATTTCATTCTTATATATGTAAAATTGTTTGAATTTTTCAAAAACAAGTTTTATTTTGATAAATTTTAAATTTTATTTAGGAAATTTTACAATTTTTTAAAAAATTCAAAAAAATTAGAGATTTTTTCATTTGGAAAATGAACCAGTTCACTCTCTCAGAATATTCAAACCACGCTGCCCCTTTGTTATAATTTAGACCTCATGCAGTTTTTGTAACTGTGAAAAAAAAAACAAAATAACAAAAAAGTACCGTTTTTTAGCATTAATCATGTAAATGGCTAAAATTTTGAGAGCTAAAATAAACCATTCAACAATTGTGATAATTCAGTGACACATTTCTAGCAAATATATGCAATCAGTTATGCTCGAACTTATTATATGTAGGTAAAAATAGTTAATCTTTTTAAAAATCAGGGTAAATTTGTGATAAATTTAATTTTCACACCCAAAATTATAATATATAATTTGACAAAAAACGTAAAATTTTGAATTTCTTACTTTTTTTAATTCACCCAGTTTACCGACTTGTAAAAATGCATGCGCACGCACCCACGCATGCACGCATGTACGCACGCACATACGCGCGCATGCACGAACGCACGCACGCCCGCACACCCGCACGCACACACCCACAAGCACACTCACACGCAGATGCACATATAAAATAAAAAAAACTTAATTACCATTATTTTGTTCAGGGCATTTTGTTCCATCGAAACCACAGGCAGGCACGTCAACGGGTACAACACCGTGATGACCAGCCCATATAATGTTGTTTGGATAGTCAAATTGCCACAACTAAAAACACAAAATTAATTGTATTGGAAAAATTAAAAATCCTGAAATGGTAGAAATATTGGAAAAAAACACGTCAGGGTTTTAAGAACCCTCAAAATGTCATATAGTATTCGTGATCACGTCATATATGTTTTGCTCTGTTGAAATTGTTGTGGGAGGAGCTGTTAGAATCACTTTTAGCCAATTAGCGCTTGAGAAAAAATTGGATCTCTAATAAATGAAAAATCTGAAAGATTTTAAAAGTCCTAATTGGCTAAAAATGATTCCGTAAGATCATAACTTTGTAAAGGTCTTTAACACTGAACGATTTCCTTTTAAATGGGAGGGTTTTGACTACCGTGAAAACCCATTAGCTTCTTTAAAACGATTTTCAAAATAAAATAATCGTAATGTTTTTATAGACCTAATAATGTTCTGAAAAATTAGCATCTTAAAATATTTTTTAAAGTAGAGCTATTTTAAATAGTTTTAAAATTTTAAATAGTTTTAAATAAAGCACAAGTATCCTAAATCAATTGAATTTTTTCATAGTAGAGGTATGTTTATGAAATTCTTGACAAACGAAGCTGATGTAGCTAAAACTAGAAAATTTGTTAAAAGTTTTAACCACATATTCAAGGCCCATTTTAAAGTATAGCACAAAACGATTGAATTGTTTAAAATTGCCAAAACTAAGTGAGCGTCGTATATATTTTTTTTGTTATAAAATTCACAACAAAAAAATATAAATCCTAACGAAATCTTCACTTTTAACAATTTCCTACTAGGGGTCACGCATTTAGAATGCTGCTGCAAAAAAGTGGAGAGAATGCAAGAAAATTTTATTTCAGTAATAGAGTTGTATCCAAATTAATGATGTTCTTGCCTTCTAATATCATGCTCCAGAGCTCCGGTCATTTAAAGCGGAGCTGGCTCTGATACTTCAGAGCTTCGGGGCTCCGCTCCTTAAATGAGCGAATTTAGGCTTATTTAAGCTTTATATACATATAAAGTTACTCTATCTGCGTGTTTAAGACTGCATATATCTAGCGTTTTAAATAAGTTTTGAAAAAAAATAAATTTGCAAAAAAATTGACAAAATAATAGATGCCATTCATCATTCTTTAATTATTCTTGAAATTAGCACAAAAAAGGGTGGAGCTTCGGAGCCTCCGGGGGTCGCTCCAGAGCTCCTAAAAGTGAAGCTCCGCTCCGGAGCTCTGGAGCTCAGAAATCCGGGGCACATCACTGATCCAAAATGAATGTGACATCACAGGAACAACTGTTAGCTACTTCATTAAAAGCTATAAACTAATTTATAAACATATTTTGTAAATTAATTTAACTTCAAATGGGAGAAAGAAAGATATCATTTACCAGTTACTAACATTTTTTTTAAAATTGTCTCATTTATTAATGGTGGTTTATTAAAATTTAAAATCAGGCTTTTGATTACTTTGACTTTATTTCTGTGAAATATTTTTAAAATGGGTTTGTTTTTTTATGTCCTCCAAATCTCAAAATTTCAGCTAGTATACGTAACTGAACGAAGAACATTGCTGAGGTAGGGGTTTTTGTTTTGGGCCATTTCGCTCGGTTTTGTTATATCTATATAACTCACTAAGGTGACAACCACTTTGTACTTAGCAGTAAACATAAACACGACCTACCTACCAAATAAATTGTAAAAATTAAAAAAAAACAAACTTTTACAAGATATTTTCATGGATGGCGCGGGAGCGCGACGGCGATTAGTCCCACTGCGCCGCGCCAACCATAATTAGAGAACATTGGTAAATTTTGAGATTAATGTTCATCTCCTTCTTCTTCTTCTTCTTATTATTATTATTATTCTAACGCTCAATTCTTAAAATCGATATTACTCCTTTGTTACTTATTTATCAAAACAAAACATGGGCTCTTTTTGAAAGAAGAAAGAATTACGCAACTTTCTTAGGAGCCACTTTTCTTCATTTAGGTCCTTATTATCGATTTATCGATCAAAATAAGAAATCGAAAAAATAGACAAATAAAAACTCCCAACCGCACAGTAACAGCCTTTTGGCAACAATAAAGATTGTACAGAGCAGACAACGAACAGTCTCTAATAGAAACCGCACAAAAAAGCAGACCGGTTTTAATTTGTGGCAGTAATCATACCAGTTCTCAGGGCCATCTGCTTCAACAGCGCAGAAAACGGTGAAAACAACAGAGTACTTTTTTAATTTTTACATTACTAATGACAAAATTAATTTAAAGTTTTATTAAAAAAAAATAATGTGTCAGTGGGGCGGGAACGCCACGCGGCGGTTTGAGCCCCACGGCACCCACAGCATCACAGCACACTATAATTAGAGAACGTTGGGAAAATTTTTAAGTAATTTATGTTCATCTTCTTCTATTTATTATTATAATTCTAACGCTTATTATTTTAAAATCAATATTCTTAATTGTTTACGTGGCGATTTAACCAGAGAGAATCATTTTAATCAGAGAAACTCTGGAATAAAAATTTGGTAAATATAATGTTCATCATATATCTTCTTCTAATTTTTTTATTCCAAAAAATAATTGCAGTCATCGAGTGGCGCGGGAGCGCCCACTGCGATTTAGCCCCATGGCACTGCGCCAACTGTACTTAGAGAACGTGAGTAATTTTTGTAATTCATGTTCATCATCTTCTTCTTATTATTATTTTTAGTTTAAAAATTATAACTGCAATCATTGGCACACGGCGTCGCGCAAACTATATTTAGAGAACGTAGGTAAACTTTGTCTGGAGCGCCACTACACCGCTCTAACTATAATTAAACAACGTGGGAAGCACGACGAACGAAGACGACAAAATAATCCATGACAGTGGAAGGCCAAAATTTTTTAGGGAAGGGGAAAGTCCATGGGGTGGGGGTCCGGACCCTTCTTGGCTTTTTAGAGGGAGTCGATCTCGGGTGCGAGATTTCAAAAATTTAGGGGGTGGGGATTAGGGGGTCCCATTTTTAACAAAGTTTTTTTAAAAATCAATAATTTAGGGTGTTTTTAGGTCTAATATTGAAATTATATACTAAAACAGCCTATTTAGGTTTAAAAAGGCAATTTATTTAGGTTTAACTGAAAAACCGTGTTTTTGACAGTAAATAAAAAATTATACTTATAAATTGGTCCAGAGAGGGGTTAGAGGGGTCAGCCTCGCTAGGGGGGGTCAGGCCGGACCGCTCTCGAGCTTCGGCTTATTTTGAGGGGAGGATCCGAAATTTTGGCTCTAGGGGGGTGGTCCCTCTGTGGCTGTCCCGTGCCCCCCAAAAACATCTATGATTATATTATTTTTGTTGTTGCATTACCTTAAACTTATCTTCCCTATGCAGATTATGCAAAGAACAGGCGCTAAGAAAAGCCAGGAAGGTGACAAGATATCTCTAGTAGAGATGGAATTGCCCCCCCCCCCCCCAGTAAAACCCGGGGGGCAGTGCACAGGTCTGTAAAGTTTGGGTTTTGGTAACAAGCAGGGCGTTTGTACAAAAACTAATCAAAATAAAAGACAATAATTTTTAATTCGTTATTAATAGCACTTTATGGCATATTTAAACACCATAATGTAATTGCGATTTAACTTTTTAAATCATTACTGCAATATGCTATTATTTTACATTTTTTCGTTTTTTCATATGAATAACAAAATTTTTTAGGTTCCAAAGCTGTGGATTGTTTAATGGAATCAAATTGGTGCAGTGGAAAAAAGAAAACAGAAATTTTATTTCATAATCGCTCAACATGTGTTCAGTATATGCAAGAGTAACGGTTTATTTTATTATTGTTTGTTTGTAAGAATTTCTGTGGGCAGATTCTTCAGGCTATCAGCAGGACACACAACCTGATTTAGGAAATTTTTTTTGTATTGTTGCGTGAAAATTTCGCATAATTTTAGTTATTTTGATTTTTAATGCGTCTGAACGCCAATTAATAATAGTTGGATACTGGAAGAACTCTGGTTGTGCTAATGTTTCAGAAAAATCATACGATCGTTAATTATTGAACATGGTGATATATTGCGGCGACTGTATTTTTAAAGGGATTTTACCTTAGAAAAATCAATATTTAGACTTGTGCACTGCCTCCCCCCCCGGGGGTTTTATTGGGGGGGGGATGCAATTCCAAAATGGAGGGGGGCACAGGGGCAACTTTTTTGAAACAGGGGTCGTCAATAAAACAGGGGGACAATGTCATTGACAATGACAAGCAGGGGACATTGACCCCTGCTTATCCCCGTTACAAGCAGAGGAGAAAGAAAAAAAGAGGAAAATAGGATTGGGTACTTTTTCATTTTTAGGCAGGGGGCAATAAAACGAGGGAGTAAAAAATAAAACATAACAAGATTTGTCAGCGAACGGAATATAATATTCTCGTTTATATCCGTTCGAACGGCTAACTACACTATTGTTGTTTAATAACCTTATATAATTTTTCCCGAACCTACTTACTTACCTTAAAGATGCGATACAAATTCAAATTTTTTGTTGTTGTTGTTGAATAACCTGAAACCATACATGGGTACGGGAGGGGGGGGGTTGGGGGGGTTAACTCCCCCCCCCCAAATTCTGAGAAGTGGGGTTTAACCCCCCCACTCATAAGTGGGGGGGGAGAAAAAGTTAACCCCCCCCCCAATTTTGGAAAAATGAAGAAAAAAAATGTCTTTAAAATGACTTCTAACTGCCTCCAAACTTAAGTTTTGAGGTCAAAATGAATGTTTTAAGCAATAAAAAGCTCAAAAATGCAATAAAAAAGGCTTTTTGACCTAAAATTAGTGTTTTTAACCTATTTTTCCTTCCAAATCAAAAAACGATATGGGTAAAATGCACTCCAGAAAAAAAACGATATGGGTATTTTGCGTTTCTTGGATTTTAACCCCCCCTCCCTAATTTGGGGTTTAACCCCCCACTCCGGACCAACTTGCCCATGTATGCCTGAAACTTATCTTCCCTATGCAGATTATGCAAAGGGCAGGCGCTAAGACAAGCCAGGAGGGGCAAAAATGTTTCACCCCTATGGTTAAGACTCTTCGTCCAACATTAATAACGATGTTGGCAACCTTTACCGCTAGAGTGTTCACTACATGCAGTGTTCACCCATTCCGAGGTCTTTGTCTAAAGGATTTTTTAAGTCGCGCCTAATATTGATCTTACTATTTAACGTCGTACATGGTCAGTATAGGTGTTCCTGCAAGGCCAGTGCTACAAACTCCACACACAATAGAGCTGGATTTGTCCACTGGTTTGCTAGATGGAAAACTGCCATGTGTGGCCGACGTACAACAACAAACACTCTAGCCATGCCACGCTGGACACATTTCTATAAAAGAAAAGATCCAGCAACCAGGTTTAGGTGGTAGTGGAACCCGTAGGCCCGTTAGGTGCTGCCCGAAGGTCAGCACAGTCCTGGTGGCTCAATGGCACCAAATTTTTTGTCTTTAATTTCAATGATTTTTTGCGTAGAAAACCTTACCCATGCCCTCCAATAACACACAAAAAGTCTTTCATCAAAACCAAACATAGGCACGCAAGTTGATCTGGACCCTTAAGACGCCCTGGCAAACCAACACTGTAAACCAAATCAGCATCTCCATGTTGTTTGGGTACCTTACCTATATTAAAAAAATACCAATCCATTGTTTTAGGCGGCTGGAAATTTTAGGAGGGGGAAAGTTATATACACAAATCAACCAAATATGATTGTTTGTTTTGCTTGATGTGTAGCACTTAGTGTTTATTAAAATTATTGTACTTTTTTCCAAAACATTAGGCAAGATAAATCGCAAGAAATATGCATACGCATAGTATGGAACTTGACCGCTGTGCGAAGCGAAGCGAAAAAAGTTCTTGCTTTTTGGGGGTTAATTGTGGTACCAAAATTATTTTAAAGTTTAAAGTGGTACCAAAATTTTAAATCGCTAGAAAATTTTGAATTTTTAGCCTCTGAAAACCACCAAATTTTACTATCTGGTGACCATTTTGGGGGGGGGGCGGCCGTCCTCCCGCCTAACCACTATCTTTATTTTCCATCGTCCGCCCATTTCGAGGGGGGCACCCCCTGCCCCCCTGGTTACTTCCCTGCCTATTTAAGTATATAAAAGTCTTTTGTGCTAAAAAACTTAAATAAATGATTTAATATGACTTTGTTTGGAAACTGGAACCCTTATGACCCTTCTCTGGATTTCAAACTGGTCTACCCCGGGTCGACTCTCCCCAAAAAGCTAGGGGGGTACGGACCCCCCTCCTAGCTTTCAAACGGCAACTTACCCGAGGTAGCCACCCCCCTAGCTTGCCGGTCCATGCTCATGTATGTTGCCCCCCCCCCCGTGCCCTTCCCCCGTTTTGGAGTTGTCTCCCCAATAAAACCCCGGTGGCGGCACTGGCGAGTGTCACAGGTGTGTATATAATATATATAATTTTTTTTAGATTATTAGAAAAGGGCATGTTTTGGCGAGCTAGAAAATTAGTTCCAAAACGAAAAGACAAAGAAAAGGAAAAAGAAACAGAAAAAGGTAAAAAATATAGTTAAAATTTTAATTTTAAATAAGTTAAGTTAAGTCAGTGTCTTTTTTAGTTAGTATTACTTTTTTAGTTAATTTTAGTTAAGTTTTTTTAGACTCCTTTTTTCAGTTGAAAACTCTGAAGAGGATGTAGGTTGGGGTTCACTCCCCATCCCCAGCCTCAAAAAATTGGCTACCTCCCCGAGCAGCTCTACAAATTTTTGAATTTTTTACCCCCTTTAGAAATTATAATCTCTCCTGCCCCTTCCCCCTCAAGAAAATTTTTAACACAATATGTTTTTACACTGTTTTTATATCAAAATATAGCTTTTTATTCAATAAAATGTAGTATTATCCTTAAAAAAAACAATTATTAAACTTAACTTAATTAAATTATTAGTTTAAAAACATTTTGCTTCTTACACTAGAGCTAGAACCCCCTAGGTTTCAAAATTTTTCACCCCCCTTAGGTCGACCACTCCCCGTTGAAAGTCAGTGGCATACATAAGCACGGGGGGTTTAACCCCCAAATTCTGAGAAGGGGGCTTAACCCCCCCCCCCACTTAAAAATGGGGGGAGGGAAAAAGTTAACCCCCTTTAAAAAGACTTCTAACTGCCTCCACACTAAAGTTTTGAGGTCAAAATGAATGTTTTAAACAGTAAAAAGCCCAAAAATTCAATAAAAAGGCCTTTTTGACCCAAAATTAGCTTTTTTACCTATTCTTCTTCTGTTTGCTCTTGTGGCAGAGAATGTTGCTTTCGTAAAGTCTATTATTCGCTGTTCCTTTGGCTGCTAGGATTATTATCCTTCTGATCTGATCCACGATCTTCAATTGCACTACGATTGCTGACAATTCTTTCGCAGTTCTGCCGCTCCTTTTTTACCTATTTTTCTTTGAAATCGAAAAACGATATGGGTAAAATGCACTCCAGAAAAAAAACGATATGGGTATTTTGTGTTTCTCAGATTTTAACCCCCCCTAATTTGGGGCTTAACCCCCCCCCCTTCGGACCAACTTGCCCATGTATGGTCAGAGGCATATATTAACCAGGGGGGGGGGGGTAGGGTGGTGTCCACCCCCCCCCCCCCTAGCCTCGAAATTTTGGGGGCCACCCTAGAAAAAAATCCAGGGGGCCCCCCTTCCCTCAAATTTTCGAATTTTTCACCCCTGACCCCTCTCTAGATTTTGAAATCTGACCCCCCCTCCCCTCTCGAGAAAATTTTAAGTACTTTTTTTACACTAAATTTTCTTGCAAAAACGTGTTTTTTTAACAAACAAAAAAAGAATTTTTAACAAAAAGAATTTTTAACACAAATTCATGTTTTTACACCCTTTTTATACCTAAATATCGCTTTTTATTCAATAAAATGTAGTATTATCCTATAAAAAGAACTATTATTAAAGTTATTATGGTTTAAAACTGTTTTGCTTTGGACACCGGATCCCACCTGACCCCCCTCTAGATTTCAAAATTTCGCACCCCGGGTCGACCCCCCCCCCTAGAAAGCTAGGGGGGGTTCGACCCCCCTGGGACCCCCTCCTAGATTTTGAAATGTCATTTACCCGGGGTAAACACACCCCTAGCTTTTTGACCGTGTTCATCTATGGTCAGAGGGGTCCGATTCCCCCCCAGGAGCATAGATGTTTTGTTCAGGTTCGCTAGGGGGGTCCACTCCCCGGCGGAAGACCAAAATTTTTTGGGGGGGACCCGGGGGGTCCGGATCCGGACCCCCCTGGCTGTTTAGAGGGGGTCGACCCCGGGTGTGGGATTTCAAATTTAGGGGGGTCAGGGTCCGGGGGGCCGATTTTTTAACAATGTTTTTTTTTAAATCAATAATTTAAGTGTTTTTAGGTCTAATATTGAATTTTATATACTAAAACAGCTTATTTAGCCCTAAAAAGTGTATTTAAACAATGTTTTTAACTAAAAAAAACCGTGTTTTTGACAGTAAATTTTACTGTCAAAAACACGGTTTTTTTTAGTTAAAAAATAAAAAATTATACTTATAGCTTATATGATATAGCCTCCCCCTGCCCACCTATGATCATCGTCCTATTTTTATACGAAGTGAATTTCATGAGTAATAAAAGAATAATGTTATATTATAATTTTTTTAAATTTTTTAAACTGAAATTTCTTAAAGCTTATTAAATGCGTCAAAAAGCCCTGAGAACGTATCCGAAATATCTTAAAATGTTTTCCAAGGTTATAACGTGTAGAGAACCTATAATTAGGTGTTAATTTTAAAAGTGGAGCCTTTAAAAGTTTTTTCGCTCTAAATATATGTAGTTCCAGATCATAGCTTGGTATAATACATACATGGGCACGGGGGGGTTTAACCCCCCAAATTTTGAGAAGGTGGGTTTAACCCCCTCCCCCACTCAGAAATTGGGGGGGGGGGGAGAGAAAAGGTTAACACCCAATTTTGGAAAAATGAAGAAATACAATGTCTTTAAAATGACTTCTAACTGCCTCCAAACTTAAATTTTGAGGTCAAAATGAATGCTTTAAACAATAAAAAGCTCAAAAATGCAATAAAAAGGGCTTTTTGACCTAAAATTAGCTTTTTTTTACCTATTTTTTCTCTTAAATAAAAAAATATTGGTAAAATGTACTCTAGAAAAAAAAAACTATATATGGGTATTTTGCGTTTCTCGAATTTCAACCCCCCTCCCCCTCCCCCTCCTTCCCATTCCAGACCAACTTGCCCATGTATGGTTTAAAATGAAGTAACTCTAAGCTTATAATTATGGTCTATAAAATGTTTTAAAAGTTGTTTTAATTTTTCTAATTACAGTTTCTAAACTACAGTTCATGTTAACAGATTTTTAAAATTTTTAAAAATATTTAGACACAAAGAAAGGAGAAGAAAAAGAAGCGCTCGCAGGAACTTCCGATAAAGCTGGAGGTATAGTTTAGATTTACACTCATATGTGGCGATCTAAACAGTTTCTCTTTTTTAAGGGGCTATACGTGTGCGTGGGCTATAGCTATTAAAATTATTGAACGAATTATTTTTGTTTGGGAGAAAGGGTTTCTCTACTAAAACCATACATGGGCGGGGGGGGGGTGAGAGAGGTAGGTTGGAGCAAT
>JASAMX010033760.1:0-14709 GCA_030248175.1 Microlaimidae sp. YZB2_3
TATTGGCGGCAATTAAGTCGCAGATTTGATGTTGTTGATGAAAAAAAAAAGAAAAAAAAAATGATTATGTTTGCTGCATAGTTAACATATTTTTATTAAGCAAATGGCAATAAAAACTATAACGCCAAGTCAAAAAAAATTTAATTTATTTTTTAGAAAATTTGACAAATATGACATTAGTTTTCTGCGATATACATTTTACAGAATTTACACCCATAAATATTATATTTTCTGAAAGTAGAAACTTTTGGAGTTAAGCTAATTCCAGCTGCATGATTGGTATTTCTATAATAAGCTAGTGGTATTCAATAAAACATAACCTGGTCAAAAAAATTTTTATTTTTTTTTATAGAAATTCTTCATAAAATACCTTATAATTTAGCAAATATTTGTTTTTAAGGACCAAAAGCTTTATTTTCTGAAATATCCTTCTTTTTTACATATATCAACAGTTTGAAGTGCTTAAAAATATGTATTCCAATAGATTTGATAGTAATTAAAAAATCATGGACCAAAATTTTGATGTGCCTAAATTTTGGATTTAATTTAATTTCCAAGAACAAATATAATATAGGTTTTACACGGTAAACTATATATCAAATTAAAGCTGGTAACCTAAGCTTTATTTGGAGTTATGTTCACCTAGAATTTCTCTACGCAATAATTTTTTATCAGCATTAAAATGCGAAAATGACCTCTTAAGTATGGAATTTTTCAAAAAAGTTTCCAAAACTTATTTTTCATCCTACTGCAAAAAAAAGTATTAATCAAACCCATTTTTAATGGAGATTTTAATTCTGGTTGTTCAGCTACCTTTTTTAATGATTATTCATGAGTTTCAACCAACTTAAAACCAACGAGTTTTCTTTTTCCCGAATTTTTTGAAACAAAAAAAAAGAATTTTATTTTTTATGAAATTACAGTAACCCAACTTTTTTTCTACAGGACAAAAAACTCGACGAAAAAAAAACCACGTATCAAGCGAGAAATTCTATTTTAAAGCTGAAGGTTTGAAGAAAAAAAAATTGAACGCGCTGGAACGCGGCAGCGCACAGAGCCCAGCGTGCAGAAAAACATGGCGGCGAGAGGCGATTGACGTCGCTTCTAGAGTGTTCACTGCATGCAGTGTTCACTCATTCGATTGACGATTGACTCACTCACTCAGGCGATTGACGTCGTTATTATTAGGTCAAAAACAGTGTATTATTCAGCTTTATCTACATTTATCCCTGTTTTTTTAACGTTTTCAAAAATTAAGGGGGGCTCCACTCCCCCCCCCCCTTTCCAAAATTTCAGGAATTCCGAAATTTTTTTTTTTGCTTCTCCCCTCCCAAAATGAAACGTTCCTGTCAATGACGCCATAAATAAAGCTTTCTCCTGAAATCAGAACATCAAGCTGTGTGTCCTTTGCCAGTAGCCGGGGTTTCCATCAACCCTGGTTTGATCCGTCCGGCACGCTTCTTGCCTTGCTCACCCTCTCTTCCCACTCCCAGAGAAGCTCAGCAACTGCTGCGGGGTTTGTCCAAAGGTCCTCTGGTCCCAAGGTCGTATTAATGTTTATGCATGTGAAAAGATGTTGTGTTGTGTTTATTTGTGTTTTGCATAGCGGGCAGTTTGGTGATGTGTGTTGTGTAGGATTAATTTTGTGTAGGTAGGAGTAGAGGAAAGGAGATTTTTCTGCCCTGAGTTGGGCGAGGGTTCTCCTGACCCCGCGAGGAAGATTTTCTTCCTCGTTGCTTATTGCTGGTGCTTTTGTTTGAAGTATTGGGTTTATTCGAGTGTTGTTGATGTGGTTTATGACTGTGTTTGTGTGTATTTGTTGTTTTAGTGCTTTGTAGGTTTTGTTGTGTATGTCTGTTGGAATGTTTGTTGTGTAGTTGTTGTTGTGAAATATTGTTTGCTTTTTGAGCCTGCTGGGTGCAGGTCAAGAACATTAAGCTCATCTAGGGAGTCAGCCCGGTTTCTTGCATTCATACACAAAGTATTTATACTTGGTATATGCTTTAGTTTATGGCGATCAGGTCGCATAATATCTTATTTTGAAACCTTTAAGGGAGCCTTGAGAGTGATTTCGAACAAAAAAGGATCACCATCATCAGCAGAATACCGAAGTGAAACTTTTTTGTTCTGCTCTCTAAGCTTCCGAAGTTTGCCAAGCAACTCCTTTTGACAGCCTCTTTGTTCCTCATTTAGTGACGGCCTTACATAAACTTTATCAATTTTAGTGACCCCTCTAGTCGTCTTTCTGAACGTACAGCTCTATTTCTGATGTACTTATTAATTACTCTTATTTTCAGGAGCCTGAGCCGGTCACCAGCTTTTCCGATACGAAAAAACTCGACTGGATTCTGCTGACCTCTCTGGAATCGCCACTATCCAGAGTCTTTAATAACTCGGCCACATTCTCTTTCCCTTTCATAGGAATTACTCTCCGGAAGGGTAGATACGACCAGCATTGTTTCATGTTCTCTTCGCACCTCCATGCGCTTAAAATAACTGTCGATTATCGGGAGCAGACGTTGCAATACTTTTTCACAAAGAAAAGCCATCAAATCGCTATTGACACTAGGAGCTCGTTCCTCCGTCATCCTGGCAAACTTTTCTCTAAATCTTCCAATTTCTGCTGTAGAGCCGCATTCTCTGCTTCCAGTCTGGCAATTTGATCACCCTTTGTTTCTCTCGGCATTGTGATTTGACTTTTTAATTTAACGTCAGTGACTCTAATGTAGTGAATGGATGGTTCTTTAATAATTTACACATGTTTCTTGTTCCTGAATTTTAATGTAAGTGGTCGTTGTCCGTTGTCCTGTGTTGATATATAATTCTCTGTCTGACGGTGGCGAAAAACAGAAATTTGCATAAAATTATGCTCAATTCTGCGGCGGTCAAATGCTTGGCGGTCTAATGCTCGGCGTTCAAGTGCCCGACGTTCTAATTCGGGCGGTCAAACGCTTGGCGATCAAGTGCTGGCGTCCAAATTTCCGGACCCCTTAAATTTTGCCATAAATTAGCAAATGCAAAAATCAGCTAAACGAATTTTTTTATTTAATAATTGCAGACAGGTTTTGCTTAAAAATCATACTATTGAGAAATAACTTGTCACCTATTAATTTAACGCGTAAAACAAAATTAAATTATAAAACAATGAAGAAAGATTGAGTGGAGGAGAAAAAGTTTTAAATTTTAATTTTAAATTAAATTCGCTGCATGTCCAAACATGAAATGTACATGGACATGAATATGTTTAAAAACATGAGCGATTTTATGAAAATATACCTGAGTTAAATAATCCGACCAAAAATATATAATATTCCGAAAAATGTGCAACTCCTATATAAAAAAGTGCGAAAAAGTAGGCCATTATAATGAGCCTTTCCATTTAAATGACACTCTCAACTATAATGGCATAGTAGCCGTTTTAATTTGGCTAATTAAAATGGAGAGGAAGCTATTATAATAGCCATTTATTGATTTAATTTCACTTCATAATATATACTTACAATAGTAATATTATCCGGACCGCACGAGGTTTCCCGTGTTGGTTTAATACTGTCCAACACGGTAAAACTCGTGCGGCCCGGACAGTATTACACTTGTATATATATAAAGTGAAATTAAATGAATAAATGGCAATTATAATGGCTTCCTCTCCATTTTAACTCGCCGAATTAAAATGACTACTATGCCATTATAGTGGAGAGTGTCATTTAAATGGAGAGGCTCATTATAAAAGCCACCTTTTCTGTACTTTTTTATATAGGAGTTGCACATTTTTCCGTATATTATATATTTTTGATCCGACTAATATGAGTCGCATAAAATGTGTTAAAACTTAATATTCGACATTGTTATTTGCTTTTACATTGATTTAATTTTTAAAAAAAAATTCTTATCTTGTTTGTTTTGTTAAAAAAGTTTGGTCTAAAATTTTTTATGCCTAAAAAATTTATTTTATTAAAAATCTAGTTTTTTACTATTTCCATACAAATTTTCTACAACTAATTATAAACAAAAATAAATAAGTTAAATATAAACAAGTCTAAGCCTAAAACCCAAACCCAAAGTAAACCCTTTTAGAATATGAAGATTTTTTATATAAGTGAAACAAATATGTTTAAAAAATGAGTAATTTTTTGACGCATAATATTTTTTCAAACTTTCATGGAAATATTCCAAGTAATTCAAATTATATTGCTGAAACGCGTGGCTAACAGGCATAATTTGAACCAAATAAATAAAACCGACGTTTCTACGCTGCAAAACACAGGTACGTTAAGGGACTAAAACAAGAAAAAGACATTAATACTAAAGCCACGGAACATAAAGCTAACAAGCTAAAGTATGAAATTATTTATAAAAGACCTTCATCCAAAAATAAAATAAAACGCGCCGAAGAGGAAAAAATAAACCACAACAAATAAAAATGTTATAAACATTAAAAAACAGAACAAGAGATTAATTAAATGAGATTCAGTTATGAGAAATACAAAAATTTTTTAAAGCACAGAAAAACAATTGTTTTTTTTGTTGTTAAAAAACAATTGTTTTTCTAAACAAACAATGTTTTGGTAAAACTTAAAAAGAAACTTTAGGAAAATAGAAAACCCAATATTATACAAATTACACGGGTTCAAATAATTTGAAACTTATTAAGACACATGTAAAAAATTCTATTTTAATAAAACAAAATGTTAAAGGTGATTTTTATGACGCAATATTTTATAAAATCTTTCACAAAACACACATAAGATGAGCAAAAATTTTTTTTTTATCAAACGATGTTCATTTTAAAACAAAAAAATCGTTAGCTAACGTAAATATCACACATGTGCACAAGACCATTAATACTTCCTTCTCGTTTTATTAGTAGATTTTATTAGTGGCCAAGATAATCAAATACCTCTGATTTGAACGGAAGTGGTACAGTGTTAAAGATCTCTACAGAATTGTGGCACTATGAAAAGGCTTTTACTTTTAGAGAGGAAAAAAAGATCTCCAATGAGCGTGGCGATCTTCAAATTTTTACTCTTTTCCTTTTAATTTTGGCGGAGAAAAACATGTAGTCGCATATCGCAAATCACGATAAGTAGTACAAGCCATTTGGAGGTCCTAAGGTGGCTGTGCTCTATTTCTTCTGTTTTGAAACCCACAGGATTAGCATCAGATTGTTCGGCTTTTCATTAGAAATATTAACTTCCCATATAAAATTTTTTAATACACTATTGATGATTACTCATTAATCTTAGCACTCAAATTGGTTTTTACTCACTACTCAACAACTTAAAATTTTTTTATTGTGAGTGTTGAAATTCATTTAACCCATATTAACACAATGCTCAAAAAACGTCCCATTTAAACGAACGTTTTTTAAGTGTTCAAGAACTCAAATCGACCAAAGTCACATAAGGAATAATTTGCATACAACAGCATTAAATTTGCAATATATCTTTTGGAATTTTGAATTCAGTACAATCACGGTACAATCGCTGTATGTACGATGATTGTTTTTTGGTATAAACACCACTAAACTCAAATTCCAAAGGATGCATTGCAAATTTATTCCTTATGTGACTTTGGTCGTATAAGATGCTATACAATCACTTTCAGCCAATGAACGCTTGAAAAAATCGATTCTCCAACGAACGAGGCGATCATAGGACCACGCCTACTTTTTAACTCCTGCCTCTTTGATTTCCATGAAGCAAAATATATAACAGCAAATCACTAATTTTACTTGCCATTCGAGGACTCCTAAAAGTCACGATGAATTTTAATATTTAACCAAAGTTTAGATCGTAAAAATTACTACAGGTATTAACTAAGGATTTTTAATTATTCAATACAAAGCTTGCATGTTTATACTGTATAAAAATTAAAACGCGGTCGAGTATTAAAAAAACACATCCTTATAGTTTTAAAAAAATCTCATTACACTCTGCAAATATTTTTTAACACAGTTATACAAATAAACATTATTTTTTATTACCACACGTTTTAAAATTAAATTTGTTCGCTTAAAAATTACACTCATATTGCATAAAACATTTAAAATTACACAAATATTATGTTAGTTTTCAGTAAAAATTACTATGGCTGATAGGTTTTTTATTACAAAGAATTTAAAGTTCGCAAGATAAGAATTTTCTAGCTTATTCTAAACGTTTGTTTAGACTTGCGGCGTATCGATTTTTCTAGCGCCATAAACCAACCAACAATACGTAATGGCAACCCGGCTTAAACCCTTTTCGCGTATATTTTAAAACAGGCGGCTTAGATGTACCCAAAGATAAAATAAATTTAAGCTTCAAACTTTATTGTTTTTCTGGTATAATTAACTAAATTGTTCAAAAATTTTATATCTGCAATTTAACGAAATTTAAATGTCTAATTAAAGTTCATTTTACAAAGAAAAAAATTCTAAAAAAAAATCCTGTTTGATTCTTTTTGTTATTTATTTCAAACAAGAATTAAAAAGTCTGAGTATGCTCAGTATGGATTTTAATGACATTTTTTCGCAAAAAGCAGCCAAAAATTTTAGAATCGAACAATTTCACATAAGTGAAATTGAGTTTTGGAAATTACGTTCGCAGCTGTCGAACCACCTTAATTTTTTTTGCAAAAAAATCGCAAAAAACTACACTAAATTGAATTGAACATCATACGGACCGATTAATCAGCTGCGCGCCGACCATGCTTATGCAAATTAAACCGCACCGTATGCCAATTATTTGTTATGTAAGAATCATCCATTATATTGGGCTAACAGGAGAAAACTCCGCAGCTGACTCCGCAGCGGAGTTACCTGGAGTGAAATAACCTTTTTTAAGCTTAAGGTTATGCGTTCCTAAGCCTAAGCAAAGCCTTAAAAACAACCTAAACTTTAACAAATAGCTGCGCGAAGAAAGTTTAGGTTGTGTTTAGGCTTTGCTTAGGCTTAGGAAGGCGTAGGCTTAAACTCCGCTGCGGAGTCAGCTGCGGAGTTTTCTCCTAACCTAATAGCCTTATATTGTATTCCAACCAGTAATAATTATAGAGCAGTTTTTCCTTAAAGAATTTAGTCGGTAACAGTTTTAATGTAGGGTAACAGTTTTAATGTAGGGTTTTAATCTTAAATTCGGCCAGCCTTAATTTCGGCCACCGGCTGTTATTTTTGCTATGCGCAAGGTTATGAAATGAATTGCACATGTCTAGATAGATGACATGATGATCCATCTAGGTATACGCAGTTTATTTCATAACTTTACGCATGGCAGAAATAACAGCCGGTGGCCGAATTAAGGCTGGTCGAATTTAAGTCAGTTACCCTAATTTTTGCGCAAAAAACCAGCTAAAGTAGCCAAAACATTTAGAATAAGATCCTATTACAAATCAGTAATAAATATACAGGGAAATTTTTTCTGAAAGAAGGTAGTAGGTAAAATGATATATATTTTTAGTGTTTTATTGTTATTAAATAAAGGATTTAATTAAAATTATTTCATATAAATCTAAAAAGCAAAATACTTAACTGCGTAAAATACAATATTTAAACTCAATTTTAAGCTTCAATTCGAGCACACCTTAAACGATGCGTTCCCAAATTAAGGTCAATTGGGGTGTGACCAAATCGCGGCCATATACGCCGCCATATACGCCCTAATTCGGGAAAAGACGTCAAAAACAAATACCTAATTACGCGTAAATTTAATTTATACAGTTTTTTTGTTCGCCTACGTTAAAGATAACTTACGGTTCTAGTTACTTTAACACTTAACTCTTAAGGGCAAAAAGCGCGTCTGAAACGCGAAAAGAGAAGACACGAAAACAGTTTAATACTAAACTTCGCGTCCAAACGGCTTTTATACACAGAGCAGTGAGACCTATATACACTCCACGTCAGGATTTTAAGATCCCTCAAAATGTCATATAGTATTTGTGATCACATCATATATGTTTTGCTCTGTGGGAATGGTTGTTGAAGGAGCTCTTTTAGCCAATTGGCGCTTGGGAAAAAATTGATCTTCAATGAATGAGAGATCTCTATTTTTTACCTAAGTGCTAATTGGCTAAAAGTGATTGTATAACGTCATAACTCTGTGAATATATTTAATACTGAACAACTTCCGTTTTAATGGTAGGGTTTTGACCATCGTGTCCGCGTCTGAGCCGCGATAAAACTAAATGGTTAGGTAATTTCATACTTTCCAAATATAATGATTTTGATCAAGTTTACGTTTTAGGTCTTAACTGTAACGTGAAATATCTATAAATATTAACCAGCCTCTAGTATACTTACTTTGTGTATATTTTTACCTTACGGTGTTTTTAACTGCTGCGGAAAGCTTGTTATTGTAATTTTTCAGCAACAGCAATATTTCAAATCATAGCCAGATGTGATTCATTTTTTTATTTTCAGTTATCTAAAAACTACCTAGCAGAAAGTTTGTTATCTTGATTCTCTATCGATAACCATATTTTAAATCATAACTCAGATTCGTGTATTGCTGTTTCTGATTTACAAAATATACAATGTACTTTATAATTTTCAGTTACCGAAATAATTACAAAGAATTGCAGTTTAGCCGTTTAAAATTTTTTGCAGTGTTTTATTTGTAACACTTTAATTTTTAAAGCATTTGTGTTATCGCGTTACGTTTTCTAACTTTCCGAAAAAATTATATGGATAATTAAATTCGTTTTTAACATAAACAAAATTGCTTCCCATAAGGAGTGAATAGCTGATCAACTATATTAGTATAAATATTTTGAATGAGTGCAATCGCGTTTTGCGAAGTTGCTGATGGTTTAAAATTTAATTTTTATGTTTACATTAATTTTTATCAGACACGTTTACAATTTCAGTATGATTATCATTTCTTAACATTTTTCATTTCTTGCATTTCTTGCATTTGTTTATTTTGTTATTAATTTTTTTATTATTGTTACGCTTGCGCAAACTTTTATGAAGCTTTTTTCCCTTTTAATTTCAAGAGCTCTTCGTTTAATTTTGAATGTAACACCATAGTGAAATTTTTTTTCTCAACAGCTGACCACCAAACAAAAGAACACTTTTCAGTTGAATTGTGGGATTTTATAGTTAGCAAAAATGAGCGAAAGCGAAACGCGTCCGATTTGCAGTGTAGCGAATTGAGCCAGAAACTGGTTGCGCATTTCGAAAAAATTGTTAAATAAAAGCCTAGTAAATTTCGTCTACTACTTTATAAACTTTTTTTTTGGAATTAAACGATTTTTTTGGCATGAATGAAAATATATGATGAAATATTTTTTTAAATTTATATTTTTTTGGTTTGACCAATACGTATAACATGCTATAAGTAAACTTTTATAAAAACTTTTTTTTTTATTTTTATTCGTAAAATTTATAATGAAGACACCTAAAAATCATATTATTAACAATAAAAAATAATTTTAAATATTAGTACAGATGTTTTAAACTTATGCAGTTTTTTGTAACAACAACAATTTTAAAAGCCGAGTCATCTAAATAATAAGATTTTTCATCAGTTAAATTACCTGTAAAAACATTTTTTTAAATTTTGATTTATTAATCGGTTAGTGAAACTTTTATAATTAACTTTGGTTTAAGGAAAAGGCTAAGATAATAGGTTTATGTAGCTGTTTCTTGCACCAAAATTTTAATGAATTGTATTTTTAAATTTTATGTACAATTAAGCAAAAAAATGTGTCGTACAAATATACACTTTTCTAATAAAAATTTAAAATTACAACGAGTCGTAAATTGTTATATATATTTATTTAAATAGAAATGTTTGGAATAATTAAAATAAAAACAGCAAAATATTAAACTGAAGATAATACAACTTTAACTTGTAGTATATCCCTTTAGGCTTAGTGATTAGAGCAACAATAAATGCAGTATTATTATACTCGACTGAAAGTTGATTGATTTTCATACCGCAGTTGTTGAATACACAAATTTTTTTCAATTAAAACGAGGAAAACAGATAACTCAATAATCTATTACCGATTTTTTTAGTAATGTTTTTATAAATTAATTAAGTGCAGAGACACTAAAAAAAAAACTATAACATGAAGCCAATAAAATAGTGTTAGGAAAATGTGCAAGTGCATTTTAAGGTAATACGCGGCAAAAGTTCGCGACCGTACAAAAATTACTTGCAAAAACTTACCGTGTGCTCAATATAATAATATAATTATTAAACCTGTACTGATAATAATAATATAACGATTAAAGATACGGTGAGGGAAAATGGAGGATTACGAACCTTCTGCCTCAATGCCACGGGATCGAAGTGATTTCAATCGCACTCTATACACCGACAATTCTCAAAAGTATATTGATTTTGTGCTGGCTTACCAGGAAGATTTATCAGAAGCGAAGAATAATTACCGCCAACAGTTCGAGGATCAGTTGGTGGCCCAGGGTCTTCTTCTGGAACATTTGGTAGGGTGATGTAGAACTTGATTATTATTCTTGCTAACAAAATTCTCTAAGGTTAAATTTGAGCTACCAATTGAGCTCAAAATTGGTTTAATTTTAAGTGATGCGGTAAAAACCTCTACCAAAGTTGGGTTGAGTAATATATTTACTTTCATAAAAATTGTTTCAAAAAATAAAGTGTTTAGAAATGATTGAGACTGGAAAAATTTTCAGATAAGCATATCTCGCAAACGGTACAATTGATTCAGGCGATATATATTCCATTGCATAATCTTAAATTCTATACAACAATGGGGCTTTTAAATTACCCGTACCGTTTATAAAAATATGTTCACCTGAAAATTTTTCCAGTCTCAATCATTTTTAAACAGACTTTACTTTTTTGAAACAATTTTTATGAAAGTAAATGTATTATTTATACTCAACCCAACTTTGGTGGAGCTTTTGACTGCAGTGGTGAAGTTTACGAACTTATTTTTGCAGTTCAATAGAATTCATAGAAGCAACACAGATAATTTAAGAATCTATAAACCGACTGTAGTATAGTTTTTATAACTTTATCAAGTTTTGTAAAACTATGATATAAAATTTAAAATTCAATGCAATACGAGAGACGAAACATTAGAAGCATAGTTAAATAATAAAATAAAAATGTTTTATTTCAACAAAAAATAAAAAATAAAGAAAACTCAGTTCAAGTGAGCTTCAAGTTCAACTCGTGGACTCAGTATAAAAACAAATATCCAAACAAGCATTAACCATAATAAAATTGTGTGGTCTAACATTTATCACGAAAAAATAATAAAAAATCTAAAAAAATATTTGCCTTCCTACAAAGAAATATACAAAACTTTTTTAAACTACACAAAACTTATTTAAAACAGGTATTAATGATTAAAAAATGAATTGTACTTAGATTGATAAATATTATTTTATTTATAATTGTGATAATTTTAGGATTTTACTCAAACTCAAGACAATCTGACATCTTTCGTCAAAATACACGCGCCTTTTGAAGTTTTGGCTAAAATGGCGGAAATGAACCAAATCCGGGTTCCAATTCAGGAACGAGACCTGATTGACCTTAGTCGTTTACCCAAAGGCAAGAATAAAAATTAACACTGTATATATTTAAAATGAAATCTATTTTTGAAATCTGCTCTTTCTGCTCAAATTCTGCTCAATCTAAAATTAAATTTAAAAACTATGTACTAACAAGTCTTAATAATAGTAACAAGAAGCACAAAAATGAACAGCTGTTTTACATAAATAAACAAAAAACACATGTAAGATAATCATAGTACTTTAATTTTTTTAATTATTTTGAAAATAAAATCAAACCAATTTTTTAGTCTATTTACACAAAACGAAGCAAAATTTTTTAACCAGTAATTATGTTATAACTACTATTTTTTTGCAATTTGAAATCTTGTTAAGTTAAAAACTTTGCTTGTTTTATCATTTTATTTTAAATATTCAAATGTTAATATTTTAAAATAAAATTCAATATAGGTAACACACGCAGATCAAAAATTTGATTTATTATTTTCTTAAGGAAATCGATTTACCAAACTTTGTTGTCGAGCTCAAGGATTTTGGAAAATCGAAACCCAATATACACCCGCTCATCATCCAGGTATATAAAAACACTATTTTTATTATGGATTTAATATTAATTATTCAAAAATATCTCTTTTGTACGTAGTTTAAAGTTAATATTTCTTAGAATCGTGTTTATTGGCTGAAAACAAAGCTGAAAACTGGGTGATAAAACACACAAATCTTTAATAGAAGGACCGTTATCACAAATAAACTTCCTAATCGTAATCGCCTGAAGCGAAAAGTTTTTTACCCGAACCAGTCATCAAAAAATTGGATATCTTCTTCTTTGATCCTATTGGAAACTAAATACCAATTCTGAAGTATGTATAAACTTTTTATAAAAAAAATTTATCACAAGTGTTGGGTATTTTATTTGTGACTGCATGTTATAAACATTCATTTGCTTACTAAAAAATAATTTTAGTACTGGTATTATTATTATTATTATATTATAATTTAAATGCAGTAAGCATTTTCCGGATACTCAAAAACCTCCCAATTTATCGGAAGTCGTTTAATTTTAAAGCATTCCACAATATTATGACGCTGTTGAGTCACTTTTAGGCAATGAGCGATTAGGATAAAACTGATCTCCAATGAACGTAAAGCTCTCTTATTTTTAACTCCCTTCACTCTTATTCTTACAAAACAAATCATATAGGCACAAATCACGAATAGTGCCCCCAATAAATAATTTCTAAAATTTTTACGTGTTAAAATTTAGGCTACTTTACCGACTATTTTACATGTCACAAAGCTGATAAATATTTAATCAAAGACAAGGATCGTTTTTTTACTCAGGCCCAGAGAATCAGATTGACTTGGGATCTCATTCAACACACGAAAATCAACACATCGGAAATCAATTCAGAATTTTGGTTAAAAGGTCTTTAAAACTAAATTAAATTTGAATTTGTTTATAAGGCTTTATTGAATTGCGGCCACTTAATTTTTATATCATAGTATTTCTTTTAGTTTTTGTTAAATTTCTTGAGACGTTTTCCAGGGGCTAGTTGCAAAAAAGATCCTAAACTACCCCCGAAGAACGTTCTCCTACTATACTAAACTAAGGGGTAGATCAACAATGAAAGGAACAAGACATAGTTTAAGCATGTGCTTGAACTTACGATAGTCGCAAGTTGTTGCATCAAAAAAACTTGAGCTTGTTCTTAAGTTAGATCGATCTTTTTAACCATAGATTATTTTTTTTTTTTTTGAAATTCATTTTTTTTCGAAAAAATAATTTTATTTATTATAAGTAATTATAAATCTATAAATACTAGTATTTAAAACAAAAAAAAATTAGAAAGGTGTGTTTTTATTTATTGTTTAGTTTGAATTCAAAGTGTGTTCATAATTTGCGCAAATTCGTAATAAAAATGTTTGGGCATATTTTTTAATGTTGAATACCTTTCTCAAAATTCAGATTAAGTAAATTGCAAGGCATATACATTCATTAAACATTGTCAATTTGAATGTTTGTTTTGTTGGTTGTTTTTAGTTTAGGCTTTCTGTGGAAGTTTTTAAAACCCATTTGTTCCATGTGCCTAAAATCCACAACTGCTGACATATGAAACAAATGAAAAAGAATTTTCAAAAAAATAGCATTGAAAAATTTCCTAAATTTTAAAAACTAAAAATTTTTAATACAGCATGGAAATCTATGGAATTACCGTTGCGGCTTTAGCCCACTCAGTCCAAAAATTTGATTGATAAACTTGTACAAAAAATACTTTTTGCAGAAATTTAATTCACGCTTAACGCACTAAATTATATTATTATGAAAAACACACAAAAATTTAGAAAAAAATGGTGTTTTACTAAAATGGCGCTTAATTCTTATGCTTTCCAGACTAAAAAGTTTGTTTGTTGTCCACATTTCCAGTTGTTTATGGTAAATTGAATTCCACCAATTTTAAAACTGTTTTTAACATGGAAAGCAATATAAATTATCATTTTCATAAAAGTTAGAAGTATTTGTCAAAAAAATACTGAGTTTGAATTAAAAAAAATCTACATTTATCTAAAATAAAATGGCATTTTGTTCTATAATTGGGCTCCTAAACTTTTTTGAAGGCATATTCTAAAAACAATATCAAATATCAAATTGTATGTGTTTAAATTTTAGTATAACAATGTTTTTAATGTGTTTATGTAAGTGCAATTTCATTTAATCTGAATTTTGGTGTGTATAATCAGACATGTGCACCTGTCTGGAAATGCCCTCCCCCCGCTTTATTAGATTTGCCCTCCCCCCTCGTCATAAAATTGAAAAAGTACCCTAAAATTTTAACGCCATTTTTGACCTACGATGAGCAGCCATTATACGCGAATTTTTTGAAATTTTCAGTCTATCTCGAAAAGTAGTTTAAGCCATTTTATACCTATTTTCACTTTCTTTCTTCCTTTTTTTTCCTTTTTCCCTTTTTCTTTTCTTTCTTCTTTTTTCTCTTTTTTTTCCTCCCTGCTTGCTTCCCCCTCGTTTTATTGCCACCCCCGTTTTTATTGTATTTTAAAAAAGTTGCCCCCGTGCCCCCCGTTTTGGAATTTCCCCCTCCCAAAGAAAACTCCAGGGGGGAGCAGTGTGCAGGTCTGCAGTGCTGTCACCAGTAGAGCTATATTTGATTTATGCAAATTTTACATTGAAAAACCATTTTTTTAACAAAGCTGTAATTAGAATTCTT
>JASAMX010033762.1:0-16218 GCA_030248175.1 Microlaimidae sp. YZB2_3
CGAAAAGTTGTCCAACTGCAAAAAAACTAAGCGAAATATTTTTAGAGCAAACGATTTTCCTCACGCGATATTCCATTTAAAAGCGTCGTTGAAGCGGCATAACGATCGATCGTTTGTGTTTCGTCGTCTCCTTTTTCTCTGGGCACAAAACGCCTTGTTTGTTTATAATTCCGCTCAGACCACGAAACGACACACAAGAAAAAGCACCAAATAACTAAAACGAGCGGTTGGACTAGGAAGAGGAAGGGGGGGGGGGACCGGACACAGAGGGGCAGCTTAGCACAGAAATAATTAGTTGCCACGCGCGGGGCGCGAGCGTAAAGCAATTCGTAGTGGCAATTTTGTATCGAATTTACTCCTTAAAATAAGAATCCAAAAAGTGTCGTGTTTAACAGATCAAGCGGCATGATCAACTCGCACGAGAGAACCGCAGCATAGCAAGACCCTGAATAATTATACCATGTCCCCATACACACTCTCCAACCGAATGAAGCCTATATAATTCCGCAAATAATCGTTATTAAGAAATCCCTCTGTTTATTATCACGATTCGATAATCGAAACCTCACAAATTTTCTAATAATGCTTTTTTCTTTCATTTTTAGTTTATGATTTAATATACTTTGACTAAATTAATTGACAAAAGGAAGAAATTGTACGAAATATATTTCTACTGTACTATTTATTTTTATTTTTAAGCAAAAGCTTTTGCAAAAAATTTTGAAAAGTTTAACGTTCGTCCAAATATTTTGAAAATATCTGAATTGTTTTTATTATATTAGTTTTCAAAATTTATGAGTTAAAAAAGGAAAACATTTTTTTAATATTGACTACACATTGGACAAAAGTTTTGCGAATAATAAAATAAGGTAATGATACAGGAATGATTTTAGTACATAAACAAGCTACAAACAACCACAACAGAGATCAAGAAAAGAGTATCGCGAAAAACCCTTCCACCAGCAGGCTTTCATATTTTCCGAGCATGCCACCTTGAACACCCGCGCTTGGCCTACAAAAAATGCTTGCAAGTTCCCAATGTAAATATAGTTTTCCCCACCCAAAACGCTCACAGCGATCACATTTTAACCCTTGGAAAAAAGCAAAAGTATACGGGCACCAACTTACTTTGACGATCTTTAAAAATGCCTAATAAGGGCGAAAAAAATTTTTGCGAGCACTCCACGATTCCTTTAGCAAGTTTTATCTCGATTTGTAGTCAAAGTTAATTGTGTTATGACAAAGAGACCGAATCAATTCTCCTTCCGTCTTACATTCCGTTTTTTTTTTTTGAATTCAAAGTTTAGTTAAACAATTTGATTCTTTCGAACAAATTTCTTTTTGGAAAATGGCTCATTTTCTACGTCTTAATGGACTACGGGGTCAGTGAACACGAATCCTAAACTTTGTGAGGTGAAAGTTGCGCCGAGAGCTTAGTTGGTTCGGCAAAATGTATATGTATTTAACCGAACCGAAGTAACATTCTGTTTTATTCAAAAAGGAAAAACTGGGATTTCAAAATTGATGTTTATTAGATGAAAATTAATTTTTAATAAAAGAAATATTTTTTTAATTGGAATTAATATATATTTTAATCAAAATATATAATATGACCGAAAAATATGCAACTCCTATATAAAAAAGTACAGAAAAAGGTGGCCTTTATGCAATAGCTTTCATTTAAATGACACTTTTTATAAATGATGTAGCCATTTTTAAATTCGGCGAGCTAAAATGAGAGGAAAGGCTACCAAAATAACTATTTATTGACTTAATTTTACTTTATATATAATTTATAAGCATAGGTGGGCAGCCTCTCGGATTTTGGGGGGGGGTATAGGGGGGGGGGGGGGTTAATTTTAGGGGGGGTGTTCAGCAAGACCCAAATTTTGAGGGGGCGTTGCGCTGCCTTAAAATAAGTTAAAACGTAAAAAAACGTAAAAGAGCTGAAAATGCTTTAAAACTGTGTAAGATTAAATAAGACCTTATTGCAACTCATAATTTTAGTTTTTAATTCTTTTAATAAATGTGAGTGGGGCGGTATTAGGTTCTTTTGGGGAGAAAAGTGTTGTCAAAGCGGCGCGAAAAGCGCCGCCGCCCGCGCCGGTGTGCGCCCAGCCGACGCAAAGCGTCGGGCGGGGGGTCTGGAGGGTGTTCCCCAGCCGCTGGAGGCGAAAATTTTTTAAAATATATAATAAAAACGGCTTAAAATCTCTGGGCTGTATCCTCGTGTAACATACATTTTACTTTTGTTTTTTTTTGACCTAATTTTTACATAATTTTCTGCTATCTAAAAAATTCAGTCACAGGGGGGGGGGGAAACAATTCTCCGGTGGAGAAAATTTATAAATTTGAGGCGCTAAAATACACTAGAAATTTTAATTTTCCAAAATGATACGCTAATTACAAAATTTAAGGTTTTTTTATAGCTATACTATACATTTATAACATGTGTTTAAAACGTTAAAAAAACAGTAATAGTGTTTATAGTAACTTTTATTAAACATGTATGCCTTAACTACTGAATGAGTACCATCGATTGCAATTGAAAAACTAAGATAAATTGCCAATTAAACTCCCCGCTACGCGGGCAGTTTACCCCGGAATTTCCCCGCTACGTGGGCAGTTTAAATTGGCAATTTATCTTAGTTTTTCAATTGCAAATCGATTATCCCATTCAGTAGTTAAGGCATACATGTTTAATAAAACTACTATAAACACTATTATCCTTTTTTTAACGTTTTAAACACATGTTATAAATGTATAGTATAGCTATAAAAAACCTTAAATTTTGTAATTAGTATCATTTGGAATTAAAATTTCTAGTGTATTTTAGCGCCTCAAATTATAAATTTTCTCCTCCGGGGAATTGTTCCCCCCCGAACCCCCCTGACTGAATTTTTAAGATCACAGAAAATTATGTAGAAATTAGGTAAAAAAAACAAAAGTAAAATGTATGTTCACGGGATCACCAGGAGACGATTTTCAAGCCGTTTTTAGTATATATTTTAAAAATTTTCGCCTCCGGCGGCTGGGGGACACCCCCCAGACCCCCCGGCCGACGCTTCGCGTCGGCTGGCGCCGCTACGCGGCGCAGGCGGCGGCGCTTCGCGCCGCCTTGACAACACTTTTTCTCCCCCCAAAGAACTGACGCCCCTGAAATGAAATCCTGACTGCGCCACTGCACATTATTATTAAAAGAATTAAAAAACTAAAATTTATAAGTTGCAATAAGGTCTTATTTTAATCTTACACAGTTTTAAAGCATTTATAAGCTTGTTTTACGTTTTTTTACGCGTTTTAAGCTCATTTTAAGGCAGCGCGGAAATATTGGGTACACCCCCCCTCAAAATTTGGGTCTTGCTGGACACCCCCCCCTAAAATTTGACCCCCCCCTAGACCCCCCAAAATCCGAGAGGCTGCCCACCTATGCTTGTGAGTATATATGAAGTAAAATTAAGTCAATAAATGGCTATTATAATAGCTTCCTCTCCATTTTAACTCGCCGAATTAAAATGGCTACTATGCCATTATAGTGGAGAGTGTCATTTAAATGGAGAAGCTCATTATAAAGGCCACCTTTTCTGTACTTTTTTTATATAGGAGTTGCACATTTTTCGGTATATTATATATTTTTGATTAAAGTATGTTAATTCCAAATTAAAAAATATTTCTTTTATTAAAATTAATTTTCATCTAATAAACATCAATTTTATGAAAATCTCCAGTTTTTCCTTTTGAATAAAACAGAATGTTTACTTATGATCAGTTCAGTTAAATACATATACCTTGCGAACCAACTAAGCTCTCAACACAACTTCACCTCACAAAGTTTAGGATTCGTGCTAGCTAACCATAACGGTAAAATAAGAGTATTTCCTAAAGAAATTTTTGTTCGAAGAATAAAATTATTTAACTAAACTTTTAAAATTCAAAAAAAAACAAATAATTTTTAACGGAAGTGAGGATAATTAGGTATTTTATTTGTCAGTCGTTAACAAAATAAGCTTAGTACAAAAAATGGGGGTGGTTTTCTAAAGGATAGTGAGAATGCTCGCAAAATTTTTTCGCCCTTGTAGGCGTTGAGGGTGGTCAAAGTAAGTTGGTGCCTGTTGTTTGCTTCCAAGGGTTAAGAGGCAAATGTGATCGCTGTGGTTTAAGACTGGTGGGGAACTATATTTACATTGGAATCCCGGCGTTCTGTAGCCATACGCAGGTGTTCAAGCGTGGCATGCTCCGAAATATGAAAGCCTTGGGATCAAAGATTTTTCGCGATACTCTTCTTTTGATCTCTGTTGTGTAGTTGTTTGTAGCTTGTTTATGTACTAAAATCGTCCTTGTCTAGTTACTTTATTTTATTATTCGCAAAACTTTTGTGCAACCCCAATGTAGTCAATCTAGAAAAATGTTTTCCTTTTTTTAACTCATAAATTTTGAAATAAGCTTAATATAATAAAAACAAATCAGATATTCCAAAATTCTTGGACGGTTAAACGTTAAACTAAAATTTTTGGGGAAGCTTGCTTAAAAATAAAATAAATAGTACAGTAGAAATATCTTGGTACAATTTCTTCCTTTGTCAATAATTTAGTCAAAGTATATTAAATCATAAACTAAAATGAAAGAAAGCATTATCTATTAAAAATATTATAAGGTTTTGATTATCGAATCGTGATAATAAACAGAGGGATTTCTTAATAACAATTATTTGCGGAATTATACGGCTTTCATTAACGAGTTGGAGAGTGTGTATGGGGACGGTGGACTGATTATTCAGGTCTCGCTATGTGCGGTTTTCCTTCTCGCTATGCGAGTTAATCATGCCGCTTGATCTGTTAAAGCGATCGCTGTTGATCTTCTTAAGGGAGTGAATTCGATAGGAAATTGCCACTACGATCCTTTTACGCTCGCGCCACAGTCTCGTAATTTAACCTTCCGCAACTAATTATTTCTGTCTGCTTAAGCTGCTTCTGTCCGGATCTATCGCTTCCTCTTCCATTCATCCAACCGCTCGTTTTCAGCGTCTTGGATCTTCTTATGTGTAGTTTCATCGCCGTCTGAGCGGAATTATAAACAAACAAGGCGTTTGCCCAGAGAAAAAGGAGACAACAAAACACAACGATAGATCATTTTATCAGCTTCGACGACGCTTTTAAATGGAATATCGCGTGAGGAAAAATCGTTTGCTCTAAAAATATTTCGCTTAAGTTTTTTCTGCAGTTGGACAACTTTTTAGTATAATAATAATCTTTTGGTCTAAACAATTAAAAAAAAATCGGTTGGCGCTAAACTATTTCATAAAATTAGTTTTTTGGAACTAAAAATATTGTTAAAAAAACAAAAAAAATGTATCATAAAGAAGGAAAAAAACACAACACCAAAAACCCATTAGTCTTTTTAGGCCAACAAAGAATAAACGTTAGAAGACTTACCTTTTTTTATTTTTTCTCGCTAACATCGCTTGATTATATATAGCTTATGTATATTATTTAAAAATAAAACACGTTATTGTTAAGATTTGAAATTAATGATTTTGCTTTGTGCTCTGCTTAACGCTCCATCAAAGTTAACGTTGTTAGATGTTTTGGGAAATTGCGAAAGGGTACCAAATTGAATGTTACATCAAATGTGTGTTTTTTTGCTTTTAAGTTTAGTAGAAATAAAAGACGATAAAGGCCCGGTTGCACCATAACTACTTAAATTAACTAGAATAATTAAGTAGCTGTGAATCTGTATAAAATGTACACATTTACGATGCTATACTTTACTTAAGTAGTTATGGTGCAACCGGGCAAGATTTCATAACATTACCGTATTTAAATAAACACTCCGCAAAATGTTCAAATTCTTGTAGCCCTTAACGTTTAAAATTTGGACTTTCTTTTCCAAAATTTTATTCAAAGTTGGACTGCCCACTTTTTACCAAATCCAATATACCTAAGTTCTTGAATTAACGACAGTCTTAATATTCTACATAAAAAGACACAGGTGTAAAAGTTTGTTATTTTGTGACATTTTATAGGTATAAAGGGCCAATTTTTTTTTATTTTTTTTTTAAAAATGACTTTATTGTTTCTTTTCTCTATTGGTACTAACAAGTAACGTCCTTTTTTTATATTATATATATATATATAACAAATAGATAATGGTTTTTGTAATTTACATGAATTATTTCATGAGAATGTATTTTATAATGTGTACTAGATCTTTATATTCAACAATTTTATTTTTTCTGCAGTAACCAATAATTATGATTAGGGCTGGTTGTGTGGGCTATTTTGTCAGTGGAGTCGGGAATCCTACTGACATATAGTTTTGCGTTGGTTGATATAGTTTCATTTTTTGGTGGATTATTGCTGTGGTTTCTGTTTTTTTTTTTTTGTTTTTTTAGTAGTTTTCTTTTATTTCAATGTTTATATAGGTAGATGCAAATTTCAGTGCTGTAACGTTTACAAGCTTTTGTGTCTTTCCTGTCTATGTATTTACATGACAAAATAAATTTATTTATTTATTTATTTATTTATTTATTTATAGTTTTATTAAATTCGTTTTAAATTTAAAGTATTGAGTTTTATTCAGAAGTTATGTTGATTACCCAGACCCACTGTTTCTACCGAGCCATATTTTTGTATCAAGTGACATTCAAGCTTAGTTACCTTGTTTTTCTTTTAATTAATAAAAAATCGGTCCGCTATTAAGAAAATTTTAATTTGTTAAGACTCGGGCGTTGCTAAAAAAAACCAAAAATCTTTTTTTTTTGTTTTTTAACAAAAACTTTGTTATAATTTTTTGGTATGGCTTTATGTTTTTTGAAAAATCCAGACGAGATTTTAATTTAAAGTTCATTCACGCCTACATAAAACAACAATAAAATGGTCTTATTTTCCTTGAATTGACGGTGGGAGACTAAGATGTGCCAGTAAAACTGGATAAAATAGGTGATCAAAATGCAAATAGTTTCTGTGCCGCCTGAATTACCCCCCACCGCCTATGTTTGGCCCGTTTGAGACTTGTCCTTTTTCAGCCTATTAATGTTGCCATCAAAAGGTAACAGGATCACATTTCACCCCTCCAAAACAGATGTGACTTCTGCATATTACAGGAGAAAAGGCTCGTTTTGATTGTTGGTTGCAATTACTGCTAATTGTTTTTTCGTTAGAAATTGTTAAAACAAACCAACAAGCAAAACAGGCATAAAGGATAGCGTAGCGAGCATGTAAGGATTTTGTTAACCTCCTTCAAAAAATCAAAAATCGGGATTCTTCCTCCAGGTTTTTATTATTTTCTGCTAAAAAACGCAAGAAAGTATTTTTAGACCATCTTAAAGGTAAAAAAAGAGGCTTGAATAACCTCAGTTATTAAGTCAGATTCGACCTCAATTTGAGGTCGATTCGACCTCGATTCAATCTAAGGTTAAAAATAAACCAGATTCGAAGTTGATCACTTTTTAGCACTCATTCTGGTGGTCCTTTGGGATATTTTTATTCAATAAAATATGCGGTATTTTTTATAATGGAACCCATCTTATCTCTAGAATTTAAATTGGTCTACCCAAAGTCGACCCTATGTTGGGTTCAAAGCTCGTAGGCTCCTCCTAGATTTTAAACTATATATATATATTCTACTAACTACATGGTTGGTAGCCACTAGGCCCTCCTCACAACTAGATTTTATATATATATATATATATATATATATATATATATATATATATATATATATATATATATATATATATATATATATATATATATTCTACTAACTACATGGTTGGTAGCCACCAGCCACCACATTAACTTTCGAAACTAGGATCATCTATAAGTAAATTTCGTATTTTTTAGCTAAGCCATGTCTTAGTATGATTGCTGCTTGTGGGAAGTATTCAACTTTAGATAAGCTGCAAATATCAAATTTTTCATGTTATTAGTAAACTCTTATTTTTTGTACTAAAATTCCAAATTTTTGCTGTAAATAATTTTTTACTTTCGGTTGAATTGTTCTTTCGTTTGTCGGCGGTTATTCTAGTTATAACTTCCTTCTCGCCTTAGGTGGCCGTCTTGGCAATACTGGGACGGATCCCCTCATTTCCACATGATGGGCAAATCCCAGTTGGAGCCCTGAAGGGCTACTTTACTTAGTATTCCGTTTGTCCGTCCATCCACCTTTCATATCGCCGCACCGGTGACTTTGAACTCTTCCGATTACAAATAAACTCAACGCAGACCAGACTTGTCATTTTTCCATCAATACATATTCCTAGCCTTTTCATCACAGGTGAAACCGCTTATCATATTAGGGAGTATGAAAAATTCTTACCAGTTTTAAAGAGCAGTTTTTAAACTGCTGTTTCGTAAACTAAATAAAAACAAATGAAATTGTTTTACAGATAAGCTCGTTTTTAGTTTCTCAACATCGATTATACGCAAATCATTTTGAATTATAGTGATACACAACGCGTTTCATTTACGCCTTTAACAAATTAATATTTTATATTTTATGGTCTCGTCTGAGTGCGTACAAAATTGCTGTCCAATGTCCACTGAACAGGTTTTTAGAGCGCATATCTCGTAAGCAAAAAAATCAATTTTTAAAAAATCTATCTGACTTTATACAGTTAATATTTAAATACCTATACCGATAGAATAGTTTTACAAACCAATGTTTTAGCTTACGTTTGTCTACAAGATATCCTCATTTACCAATATTTCTATTTACAATTTTTAATGTTTTTTGTAAAAACGTTTAAAAAAAGTTAGCTGATAATTTAAAACAAAAAAGGCCATTTTATAATACTGTTTTTTACTTGTCGTTATAGTTTTCTAAACTTTACGATTCGAATATGCGTGAATTGTTGGATGTAATATAACATTCATGGGATATATTGATGTTTATAACTTTTAGGTTTCATTTTAGCAATAAGTTACATACTCAGCTATAAGTTTACGTCAAATAAGAAAAAGTATAATAGTCTCTGTTCAGTACAAAAATGATATTTATTGGAAATAATTGAAGTGACCATATCTTTTTAACCCAACGGTCGATTTATAAGAAGGCTTTTTTAGTGTACTCAAACTGCATTTGTGTCACACATTAATACAACTGTGATTTAAATAAGCGTTTCTTTTGCAGAATATGGTGACTTTTTTAGTCCACATCATTTTTAACAAACATTTAAAAAATTGTTAATTTTTTTGTTGAATAAACCTCAACTTTTGAGTTTGTTTGTAATGCTTAAAAATAACCATTTTTTTGTTTTTAATTATTGCTTTTTTTAACCCATGAAAACTGTCTTTATAGTCAGACAGCGCGTCAACAGAATTTTAGAGGATTTTGATTTATAAACCTAACAAGAGTATAGAACTGTGAATTATTGCATTATTATGATTGTATTACATAGTTCCCTTTCGTGCTATGTCGTGCTACTCGGTGGGAGTTCTATTTGAATTTTAATGGCGATGATAGTTGCGCAGAGCACTCACTTCGCTCCAGTTATGAATTTTTAATCGGCTTAGTTTGTCTTTTATCTAAAAGTGTGGAAACATCGTTTTCCTTGATTTTTTTCATCACCTTCATTTCGAGGGACAGTTTTTGCTAATGAATGTTCGCCGCCTTTCTCATACCGCCCATCGTCGTTGTGGTCGTCGGATTGCGTTGGGAAATTTCAAATATGCGAGTTGTTGTTGATGTATAATATTATGATTTATTCCATCGAACGAGTTTTAAAAATCGCGGATGCGTGCCCCGATAATTCGTCAACCAACTAATTCAATCCGCTCGACCAGACCAGTCAAATAGAAAATGGACATATCGCCTATTTACAGAAATTTTAATTTCTACTATATGCTGAATTTAACTGTTTTTTTGTCACTTTTCTGCTTTTTAAAGATAAACATGCAATTAAAATAGCTGCAGTATGATATATTTCGTACCCACCTATTTTGTTTTCTAAATTTTGTTTAGGGTTTCTGTGGATAATTTATTTAATTAAAAAAACATTTAGTTAAAATTATTTTTAGTTTTGAAGAACATAAGGTTCGTTTTAAAATTTCAATTTAAATAGAACTGATTAAGAATGTCATTCTCCCTCCGATAAATCGTCCCATATGCTGTTATTGAATTTCTAAGGTTTAGCGGTATTGCGCATGCATTGATTGAAAATAAAGCAACCAACCGAGTAGAGCGCGCGGGTCGAAATCTTCATTTTTTTCGCGGCCGTTGCATTGTCCTTCTGAGTTGAAATAGACGCTATCTGCCTGCCCGCATATACGCACCCGTGTGCGAGTAATAGTTCCTACCTGCCCCATTGCGGGATTTGGAAATGAGTTGTTGGATTTTGTTTCCAGCGTCCTGTCTGTCCCTCTGATTTGTTTATGGAGACTCGAGTTAAGTGAAGAGCCCGTTGGGAAGCGTTCCACTCCGTTTCTTTGTGTCCGCGGGGTATGGAGACATGTATACACTATGTATACCTATCATCATCACTCTATCATTCTTTTTCTCCGCCGTATCAAAAGGAGGATGTTATATCTATGGCGGCGGTGTGGTTGTGTATCTGCCTCCCTTGTTATTATTCCCCAGCGCCCTTGTTAGCAGTGCGACGGTCTCCTGACCGCTGAGGGTTCAAATGGAACCCAACGGTAATTAGGGGAGGAAGATGATGGGAGTCCTCAGCTCCATCCGCTATTTCACGTTAAAAGGAAGCCGGGCTAATTTCCAATTTTTGAGTGGACAGGAGCCGCACGCGACTCCGATATTGTTCCTGCTTATGTAAGCATGAGCTGAACCAATATGAAAGCGAACGCACCCACTCCAAATCCGATTTTGTTTTTCTCCTTGATTTTTCTGAATTGCCTAAATTCAAGTATGGCTACTTATCTTGTTTGTACGGAATAATCAAAACAAATTTTTTGTCCATAATTAGTTTTTGTACTAACAGATTTATATTGTAAAAAATCACAATGCTTATTGATGATGTAGCTTGGATCGGATCCTCATTATTTTATGTTTTTCAGTAGAGTAGTCTCGAATGTTTGTTTAATAGAATAGGATTTTTATAAAATAGAAACTTAATCTTTCATAATTAAAGGCGGTGTTAACCAAGCTTTTGTATCTAATCTAGTTCTAGTGATAGTATAGTTAGAATCTGAAGTTTTGTTATTCTCTCGTAGTAAATTCTTTAACAAAGTCTTTTAAAACCAAAAAAGTCTGGTTTTACAAAATCTAGAATCTTCCTTTTTATTTTTCCAGATCTTTCGAAATAGATACAACTTGAAAATTTAACAATTTAAACTAAACAAAAGCCAGACCTTTTATGGTTTTATACACTTTTTATTTAGATCAAGTATAAAGCGGGCTTAATATAGACATTTTTCAATCAAAAACAAGTGGGTTTTTTTCATAGATGTCGCAATGCTAAGACGTTTCTTGAGGCTTTTTCTATGCTTAACAGACTTACAAGTAAGCTTGATCACAAAAAATGTGTCACATTGTTTTTATGCGAAAGAAATCGTGAAACATAAATTAGCATCTTTTACTCGAATTTATTTAGACATTTATATTGTACTTCTCTCGCTCTTCCTGGATTGGGTTTTATTATTTGTAGGAGACAAAATAGGTTTATTATGGAGATTTGTTGTTTGACATAGTGCGTAAATGTTTTAAACCAAATTGACGAATTAGTCTAATTAAAAATGGTCTAATACTACTTTTTAGAAAGCGCCACCCTAATCCTATTGCTATTGTAAGTCGCCAATCGGCCACCCAGGCCAAGAAACGAATGTTTATATTTCTTCATATTTTCTTTTTTGTTGTTTATTGCCTTATGGTACTTCAATTCCACTCCACCTATGAAAATTTAAACACAAACAAATAAACTTATTATTTTGTTATACACCGGTATATAAGTTTTAAGAAGGCAAAATCACATTGACAAATTTAGTTTTTTCGGTCTTTTGTTGTGTCTTATTTGTCTTTAAGCGATGCTATATTGCAAATGACAGCTTTTTTTCCAATAGACACGTTTTTATTATTTTAATAGGTTTAACATTATAACTTGTTTGCTGTTCTGTTTTATTTAAATTTTTCAAATCAGCCTTTAGCTTTAGCGGTATATAGGCGTTGTGTAACCCCACTGAGAAAATTTCAAAACTAGAGAAGATAATTTATTTTAAAATAGCGATTATATAAAATGGAAAGATTTGTTTAAACTTCCCTAATATTGCTTAAATTTTTTTAATGGGGGAAAGAGTAAAAATTCGAGCTATGATAAAGGTCATAAGTGTGTTCGGAAAGAAACCAAATAAAACGATTTTTTGATCTTGGCCACAAATAGCTTTATCTCTAGCTGAGTTCCTTTTTTTCTTTTATTATTCGGCCTCTTTTTTTTACCCAAAAGCACAAAGCTTATATATTTCGACGCCGTGTGGTTCTCTCACAGTCCCTGGTGCAATTTGGTAGCGTTCGAGCGTGCTTTTCCCAAATGAACCCCACTAGACTTTTATTCTTGCGTTTTGCTATAATTTCCATGTCTAAAAAATGCAACTAAAATGAAAAACATGATAAAAAATATTTTGGCAACGTGCTGAACAAGAGGTTTTGAAATTGGTTTAGATAAATCAAACTGAGTGACATTTTTCATTTTTCGCAAATCTCCTATCTTATACGGATTTAGTTTTTTCAAACGCGATATATACAGACCTGTGGACTGCCCCCGCGGGAGGTTTTAACGGAGGGTGGTCATCTCCTAATGGGGGCACAACGGCACAAGGAATGGGGTATATTTTTTGAAACGAAAATGTGGAATAAAACGGGGGCACCCGAGGGAGAAATGGAAAAAGTATTTAAAAAAGGGAGAAAGAAAAAGATAAAAGGACAAAAAGGCGAAATTGAAGGAAAAACTAGGTCTAAAAGGGTTTTAGTTGCCATCAAATAGGTTAAAACTGCAAAAAATTTGCGAAAATAGAGCAAAAATGGGTTTAGTTGTTTCTCTTTCATTTTTGAGCGAGGGGGAGTATTTTTGGAAAAGATTTTTAAACCTCTTTCTATGAATTTGAGGAGAGGTTAAATAAAAACCTTCTTTCCCTCTAGCTCCTCCACCTTCTCCACCTTTTGTGACTAAGTATGTATGAACATATTATTTAATATTTTTTAAGTTGAAAATTTTTCTGATTCTTTATTTCAATATAGGTTTGGAATATCAAATTTTCAATAAATTTTTTATTTTGTCTGATGAAGGAACACCTGGAAGTAAAATCAGGATTAATTATTTGTATTTGTGTTGTCCCTCAGTTACCCGTCGTTATGCTTGTTCCTTGAACCGACAGCTGTGTCACAGAGCTTTTAAAAAACGCCAATATAAAACTGGTCTACCTTTATTTAACGGTGAGTATGACTCATGAGCTTTGTGGCTTTACGCATTAAGTTGTTAAAAGTATTTTTATTTTGTGAATTTACAAGTTAATTATACTATGATTTTTTGCTTTAATTTTGATTTTAATAGTTGATCGAGCATCCATTTTTTGATTTAGAAATATAAATATTTAAATGGGTAGTCATAAAAAGTAGCCATAGTTACTTCACTTTCATTTAGCTTATAATATTTAAAGGTGAGCTACCTTTTTGGCTCTTCATTTGCTTATTGGTGTCTGTGGGTACATACTGCACTAGCGGTTTGTATGCGCTATGCCCTCTCGCATTATTTCCTTCTACGTTCTCTACCTGTGATCCCAGCTATTTAATTCAAAGTCTGTGTGCGTTGTAGCCAGGCGGCTTGTGTGAGCTTTTGAAAAGGCTTAGTTAGATATGATGGAATGAATTGACTGTCTGTGTACTTATTGTGCTCAGCTATAGTTCTCTTTTCTTCCCCCTTGTGTGTGTGTGTGTGTGTAGAGTGTGGGGAGTGAGAAGTGTCTTTCTGCTTGCAGGCTATATTGGTCGCCGCTTGTTGACCGTGCCTTGGATAAAATTCATATCGTGCGCTATAGATGGCGCTCGCTTTTTATCTGTCAGTGGGGCTAATGTAAACAGAGTCATCGCCCCGATTTGCATTTGCACGTCGACCCCCGCACTTTTACCCGCTTAGTCATTTTTTTTCAACTTCCCCCATGTTAGTTTTTTTACTTCTTTCATCATTCGTATATAAACACGTAAGCCTTTTTTTAATTAATTGCTTTTATAAACCGTTGAACTATAGACTTTAGCAACAGAAAGGGATTAGATATAGGTTCCTTTGAAAAAAAAAAGTTTTTTTTGTAATTAAAAACTAGGATTTAGGTAATAAAATTTCCGAGCGTGGTATTTAAGTGGAACGGTTAACTCTATTTTGACTAAAAAAGTTTGAAATACAACTTTTTACTATGGTTTTTCTGACAAGTTTTGATGAATTGAGATGAAGCAAGGAACTCAGGTGTATACAAAGCTTTCTTTACTGTCCAAAAGAGCATCGCGTCGTTTTTTAAAGTCTGTCGCGTGATATAGGTATGGATGAGTGTGTTTGTGGCTGTGCGCTGCTGCGGCTCTTGTTTTAAACCCAAGATGCGCGTGGAGAAGGTGACACACAGTTCGCATACCGACACGCCGTGGAAAGTTGTCGCCCCCGTCCGCACCTTTCCCCGTTCATTTCTATACTGTTCTGGTATATTAAGAACTGTTTTGTCTATACTGTTGTTTGCCCGTTTCTTGATGGTATTAGTCTTGTTTCCAGCGCGTCTATTTATTATATACTGGTTTGAACCTTGAATTTGCGCGCGCCTTCCTTCCCGCCCCCGACTCACTTCGCGAACCGACCGTGTAACTATACCGTTATTATATTATTTTCTAATTGGGAAATTTTTTGGAATTTTTCTAGAAGTTGGAGGATTATTGTGTGATGATGAAAGACCCTGGTACCGTTTCAGCGGACCAGCGGCTGGTACCGGATATGTCCGAGGACCAGTTATTGCTTTTGGGAAAATTGGATACCACCAATAAATTAAATGTGGATTATAATAATTATTCATTTCCGTCCGATTTGCTAGCTAGCTCCGATTCCGTTCTTACTACCAGCGCTGCCCTCCCACTTGCCGTCGCTCACTTCCATAGCAATCCCCCCGGCTGTGTTATCAGTAGTAACACGGGGGTTGTACGTCGTCCCGGTGACCCGCGCTTATCAGCGCTATCCGCCACTTATGGCCGGGGACGGAGGACCGGTGGGGTAATGCCCACTGCCGGTTTTAGGGCCTGGACTACGAAGACCCCAGCCAGCGGGAGTTCCGCCTCCGGGTCAAAGTCACGGACTCCAAGTTCGACGGAGAGACGAGCGTCCGTTTGCGGTTGGAAGACGAGAACGACGTCCCGCCCCGTCTCCACGTACCCAACTCTATCGTCGCAGTCAGAGAGGACGAACCCGCAGGAACCTTCCTCACACAGATCAGCTACGAGGACCCAGACCTGGCCGACCAGGGAAAGGCACCCACGTATGTTTACCACTACTACTTCCACTCATTCCCCCTTGCGTTCCTCCGTCAAGCGAGCGGTCGGCAGCCCGACCCCGCTACTACCCTCCTGGTCTACTCTAGCTCTGCTGGCTGTGATAGCGCTGTGCGCACTCGCTGGCACCGCGGAGGCCCGCAATCGCCACCGCCGCGCCAGAAATTCCGTGATCAAAATCTACCCACACGCCACTTACATGCGGGTGGTGGGTAAGCGCCAAGTGGTGCGAACCGGCGCCCCGTACGTAATACCGGTCAGAAATATTTCGGAAAATACAAAACCCGATACTTGGATACAGGATTTTCAAGTCAGCAATGATCACGGTGATCCGTCGTGGGTCAAAAATTACACGTAAGTTCTATATTACAATACCGCCCCGTTATTAATTAAATAGCAAAATAATTTTTTTATCTTATTTTTAGAAAGTATATAATGCGTTGTTTGTGTTTTATAACACTAAATCCCTATAATAGAAAAAAACGTAAAAGCTTTATTCATTGTTCTACGTGTGATATAAAACAGCAATGATTTTTACGAGGATCAAATAATACCGGGTTTATAGTATTATTTTTACAATACTTCTTAAGTGTCATTAGTGTATTAATCTTTTCTAAAGTAAAAGTCAGTTTGTTTACGGTAATACGTAACAGTAATTAAAAATTTTTTTTCTTTTTAATACGTATTGAATTTTGAATTCAAAATATTAAGAATCAAAGTATATTAAATCTTCAATTAAATTTTATTTTTCTAACG
>JASAMX010033763.1:0-36785 GCA_030248175.1 Microlaimidae sp. YZB2_3
TGGCGACATCAAACTTCGCTTTCTGCAACCACCCGGTCCAGCAGGTTCTTTTACATTTCCAACTCCGTGCGACATTGGAACAGTTCCAAGCACTGCCATAATTCAACGTGTGGACCCTGAACTGACAGGACGAAGTGCCAGAGGGTACAAACTTTCAAAGAAAGAAACTGAAACTGCTATTCAGCATATGCTAAGAAACTAGCTACTTTTATAAATGACGTTTTGTGATTTTTTTCATTTTGCGATTCGACGAACGAAAGGTATTGGTTATGTTTAATTAGCTGTAACTCATGACAAAATAATAATCCCAAGCTGATTTTTTATATACAGTAAAACAATTGTTAGTTAAACATTATGTAAAAGTTTCAGCCAAAAAAAATTGAACATTTTTTTTACATTCGTTTGAAGTTGAAAAGTGGCTATAACTATTTTTTTTGTCCCCCAACAAGCATATCTGTATGTTTTCATTGGATAGAGCTAACGAAGAGCTTTAAAATGATATATATAACATAGGGTTTATAACAATGGGGTGTGCAGTTATACTTAATTGAAAATACCCATTTCGGCCGAAATCGGCTCCGAAACCCAAAATTCAGAGGGTCATATCTCGGGCACAGTATGTCAGATTGGTATAAAAATTAACATAAACATTTCTATAATAGGGCTACTACTATTCCAAATTTCAGCGAAATCGCTGACATAAGGTCAAATGGCATGTGCAGTTTGACATAAAAATGACCCGAGGGTTTTTTGTACGGAAAACGCAATATCTCAACAAATACTGTACCAATATTTATAATAAAAACAACATAAAAGTAGAAAATAGCCGATTTCTTTGAATGCATTATTGGTAACTTAAATTTTTATACACATTAAACAATCTTTCCGGTACAGAATTATCGAAAAATCGCTATTTTTGGAGGGCCATATCTCTTGAACCACTGAAGATATTTTGACGAAAAAATTTTTTGTTGGCTATTGGGGACAGGGCTAGGGGTGATGTTTTTACAAAAAATCATCAAAATCGAAGACAAAAAGATTGATTCTGTGTCCGTACGGTACCTGTATCTGTAATAATACAAAATAACACAAAATACTTTAATTGTTAATAATGGCAAATGTAAAAAAATTTATCGAGTGTGAAAGTTTATATATATATTTAGCGTAATAATCCGCAAAATATTATTATATTATTTTGTGAATTTGGCATTTCACAGCGGATTGAACTCTGGAACTCCACTTCTTAAATAAGTGATTCCAAGTTTATTGAACCTAAAATAAGTTTAATTTATTTCGTCTGATTTTTTAAACCTATTTTTATTTTTTTAATTAAGGACGTGCCCAACATCCGCATCCACTGATATCCGCATTATTTTTGACATCTGCATTTTTGTGCATTCGCGTATTTGTGATTTTACATCTGCGGATGTGAGGTTTTGATTATTTCTACTTTTAAAATTAGTTAATACCGAATTTTTTATAAATTTTTGACCCTCTCTGAGCCAAGTGTTGAGGTCTAAATAAGTGTTTTAGCCAAAAAAAGCTCAAAAATGCAATAAAAACGCCTTTTTACCTAAAATAGCACTTTTTACTTGTTTTTTCCTTTAAAATCGAAAAACAATATGGATAACACATGCATTTATTAAACATTCGCGTCCGCAGATGTCAAAAATGACTCTATTATTATTTTTAATGAATTTTGAGAAAAAAAAATTAATTTGCAACATATTTTTGACAAAATAATTTATATCATTACTGTTTAATTATTCACGAAACTAATTTAAAAAATTGAGTGTAGGTTTGTAGCCATAGGAATTGCTTTGGAGCCCCGAAAAGCGTAAATTTGAAGCTCCTTGAGACGTGTTTAATCCAAAAATATTTTCGAAAAATAATTCTAAAATTTGAAGATATATATAATGGGATCGAATTTCAATCGTTAGCTCGTACTTATTTTAGAGTTTTACATGATAATTAGTTGTTTTTTTTTTCACTGATAATTTAGAGTGTTTTTTTTTTAATTTGCCCTTATTAGCGTTTTGGCTCTGCAGTTTTGCTCGAGGATGTGCTTCCAATTTGTTGTTTTTATGCAAGTGACAAGGATTGATTTTCTAATAAACGATCCGCTAATACTCGCAAATAAAGAAAATTTCACTTCGACTAGAATGTAATTTATCTAATATTAGACGGAAGCTTATATAAGAACTTATAGCGTGAAGGGGTTTTCAATTTGCGATTGTTGGAAATTACTTTACCGGGAATTTCTAATAAAAAACAGTATTAGATAGAACGCTAATGAGCTTTCGGAAATTGCATGTGATGTCTGTCCTGTTAAATATCTAAACAAGTTAATGAAAAAAAAAAAAAATTTTGTTAGTAGAGCGGACGCCGAAGCAAACACGGGGAAGCAGTACAAGCATAGGTGTTTTTTTGGGGGGGGGGACAGAGGGGTGCACCCCCCCCCTAGAGCCAAAATTTTGGACCCCCCCCCTAGAAAAAATTCAGGGGGCCCCCCCCTCCCCCCCAAAGCTCGAGAGCGGTCCGGCCTGACCCCCCCCTAGCGAGGCTGACCCCCCTCCCCCCCCCCCCCCCCTCCCCCCCCCCCCCGACCAACTTTGAAGTATCTTGGAAGTATATTTTTTTATTTACTGTCAAAAACACGGGTTTTTAGTTAAAAACAGTGTTTAAATACACTTTTTAGGCCTAAATAGGCTGTTTTAATACATAAAATTCAATATTAGACCTAAAAACACTTAAATTATTGAGTTAAAAAAATTTTGCTAAAAAATTAGACCCCCCCTGACCCCCCCATAAATTTGAAATCTCGCACCCGGGGTCGACCCCCCCTAAAAAGCCAGGGGGGTCCGGACCCCCCTGGACCTCCACCCCCTAAAAAATTTTGGCCTTCCACCCGGGGGTGGACCCCCCCCCTAGCGGACCCGACCAAAAACACCTATGAGTACAAGACTTATTCGGAACTAAGTGGTTTTTATTGATACAAAAGATCATAAAAACAAATATCGTCGTTACTCTGACACAAAGAGTCACAATCAATATAAAATCAACGTGACTCTGACTCATTTTGTAGTTAGTAAAGTACTGTTAGAAATCTAAAATGAGTCACAGTCCCATGTATTTTATACAAATTGTGGCTCATTGTGTCGAGTAACGACGATATACTGTAACCGTAGATGAACACGGTCACCGAAACTAGGGGGCTGTTTACTCCGGGTAAATGACATTTCAAAATCTAGAGAGGGGGTATTAGGGGGATCGAACCATAGGTGGGCAACCTCCCGGATTTTAAAAGGTATACCCGACCCCCGAAATTTGGGAAGGGATTGTCCCAAATTTTTTTTGGGGTATACCTCAAATACCCCATTTTTAGCGTTTTTATTACTGTGACCCCCCCCCACCCCAAATTTTAGGGGGGTGACCGGGGTACCCTCAAATTTTAGGGGGGTGACCGGGGTACCCTCAAATTTTAGGGGGGTGTCGGCTATAGTCGGAATTTTTTTTCCGGGGGGGGGGGTATAACCCCTCTCCCCCCAACCCCCCTGCCCACCTATGGATCGAACCCCCTAGCTTTCTATAGGGGTCGACACGGGGTGGAATATTTTGAAACCTAGAGGGGGGTCATGTGGGGTCTAATGTCCGAAGCAAAATATCTCATTTAACTCGCTTCGTTTAGTAGTTAGCAAGGATGATCCCTTCCGTCATACTTATTATTACTTCTCATCTATCTATTATTCTCTATACAAAATTCATTTTCAAAGTTTTTTATAAAAAATAATAATAAGCTCGGTGCGCGGGAGCGCCACGCGCCGTAATCATCGTGTGCGGGTGCCAACTCAATTAACCCACGCACCCGCCAACTATACTAACAACGTATAAATTTTTTCTTCTCTCTTTTAAAATGCATAAGCGCCAACTTGTCTGGAGCCCAACCGCACAATAACAGCCTTTTGGCAACAATAAGGATTGCACAGAGCCAACAACGAACAGCCCCTCATAAAAACCGCACAAAAAAAGCACACCGGTTTTAATTGGTGGTAGAAACTGATCCAGTTCCCAGCGCCAACTGCCTCAACCGCGCGGAAAACTGCGAAAACAACAGAGTACTTTTTTAATTCTTGAATTACTGATGACAAAATTAATTCAAAGTTTTATTTAAAAAATAATAACTAGCCTTGAAAAATGCTCTAAGAATAGAGCAGGAAAAAGGGGCGATTTTTCCCCGGGCGTATGTTTAGACAGAAAAGATGTAGACTAGTCTGAGATGGACATTATGTGGACTATAGGAAATTCGCATTTGGTTTGGCCAGCTGCTCACTAAATAAAAATTTCTACGATATGATAATGATTTGTTTATACATTGATCTAATCACACAGCACTGTTGCATTTTTTTTTAGTTTGATGAAATGTCAATTGAAAAAATCATACTCACAGCAATCTTTGACAAGCGCGAAATCACCACTTTTTCAATTAGAAGGTTATATTTGTATGTTAAGAAACAACTATACATTAAAAAAAGTGGTGATTTCGTGCTTGTCAAAGATTACTGCGAGTAAAAATTTTTTCAATTGTCATTTCATCAAACTAAAAAAAAATGCAACAGTGCTGTGTAATTAGTTCAACGTATAAACAAATCATTATCATATCGTAGAAATTTTTATTCAGTGAGCAGCTGGCCAAACTGAATGCAAATTTCCTATAGTCCACATAATGTCCATCTCAGACTAGTCTACATCTTTTCTGTCTAAACATACGCCCGGGGGAAAATCGCCCCTTTTTCCTGCTCTATTCTTAGAGCATTTTTCAAGGCTAGTCTACCACTTTTTTGAATTAAATTAAAAAATAGCCTAATAAACTATAGTTTTAGCTGCGCAATGACATATGTTTATAATCATTCCGTTGCCGAGATAAAATAAAAAATAATAATAAGAAGAAGATGAATTTAAATTACAAAATTAACCCACGTTGTTTAATTATAGTTAGTGCGGTGCAGTTGCGCTCCAGACAAAGTTGGCGCGATGCCGTGCGCCAATGATTGCAATTATAATTTTTAAAGTAAAAATAATAATAATAATAATAAGATGATGAACATGAATAACAAAATTTACTCACGTTGTCTAAGTATAGTTGGCGCGGTGCCGTGGGTTAAATTGCAGTTGGCACCCCGCACCACCGATGATTACCGGCGCGTGGCGCTCCCGCGCCACCGACGCTTATTATTATTTTTTAATAAATAAAACTTTGAATGAATTTTGTCATCAGTAATGCAAGAATTAAAAAAAGTACTCTGTTGTTTTTGCCGTTTTCCGCGCGGTTGAAGCAGATGGCGCTGGGAACTGGCGCCGTTTCTGCCACCAATTAAAACCGGTCTGCTATTTTTGTGCGGTTTTTATGAGGGGATGTTGGTTGTCTGCTCTGTACAATCCTTATTGTTGCCAAAAGGCTGTTATTGTGCGGTTGGGAGTTTTTATTTGTCTATTTTCAATTTTTTTATTTTGATCAATAAATCGATAACAAGGACCTAAATGAAAAAAGTGCTTCCTAAGAAAGTTGCGTAATTCCTTCTTCTTTCTAATGAGCCCATGTTTATTTTTGATCAATCAGTAACGAATGAGGAATATCGTTTTTTAAGAATGGAGCGTTGGAATAATAATAATAATAATAAGAAGAAGAAGAAGAAGAAGGTTCTGAATTTCAAAATTTACCCACGTTCTCTAATTATGGTTGGCGCGGCGCCACGGGGCTAAATCGCCCCGTGGCGCTCCCGCGCCACCCATGATAAGTATTGGTGGCGCGGGAGAGCCACGCGGCGGTTTAGCCCCACAGCACCGTGCACACTATAATTAGAGAACGTTGGAGAAATTTTTAGTAATTTATGTTCATCTTCCTCTATTTATTATTATAATTCTAACGCTCATTATCTTAAAATCAATATTCTTTCATCGTTCACGTGGCGATTTAACTCCTGCGATACCACGCCAACTATAATCAGAGAATCTGGATAAAATTTGTAATTTATGTTCATCATCTTTTTTTCCTAAATTTTTATTCCAAAAAAATAATTGCAAACATCGGTGGCGCGGGAGCGTCCACTGCAATTTAGACCCAGAGCACCGCGACAATTATAACTGGAGCCACCTGGTAAATTTTGTAAATCATGTTTATCATCTTTTTCTTCTTATTATTATTTATATTTCAAAAAATATATTTTCAATTATCGGTGGTGCGGGGGTGCCACACTGCAATTTAATCCACGGAACCGCGCCAACTATACTTAGAGAACGTGAGTAAATTTTGTAATTCATGTTCATCATCTTCTTCTTATTATTATTTTTACTTTAAAATCTATTGCAATCATTGGCGCACGCCATTGCGCCAACTATATTTAGAGAACGTAGGTAAACTTTCTCTGGAGCGCCACTGCACCGCACCAACTAAAATTAAACAACGTGGGTAAATTTTGTAATTTAAATTCATCTTCTTCTTTTTATTTTTTTTATTTTTATTATAAACGAATTATCGGTGGCGCGGGAGCGCCACACGGAGACTAAGCCCCAAGGCACCGCGCAAACTATAATTCAAGACAGTGGGTAAATTTAGTATTATGTTCTTCTTCTTATTATTAATATATTATTTTCAAACGCTTATATCTTAAAACCAGTATTCCTCCTTCGTTAAGGATTGATCAAAAAAAAAACATGGGTTTTTTAGAAATCATAGAAAATTTCACAATAATTCTTAGGAACTACTTTTTATTGATAAATAATATGTGTTCTATTGATAATATTAAAACTGTTAAAAAAGTATAACTCGGCAACGGAATGATTATAAACATATGTCATTGTGCAGCTAAAACTATAGTTTATTAGGCTATTTTTTAAATTAATTCAAAAAAAATGGTAGACTAGCCTTGAAAAATGCTCTAAGAATAGAGCAGGAAAAAGGGAAGATTTTTCCCCGGCGTATGTTTAGACAGAAAAGATGTGGACTAGTCTGAGATGACATTACAGTATGTGGACTATAGGAAATTTGCATTTGGTTTGGCCAGCTGCTCACTGAATAAAAATTTTTACTATATGATAATGATTTGTTTATACATTGATCTTATCACACAGCACTGTTGCATTTTTTTAGTCTGATGAAATGACAATGGAAAAAATCATACTCACAGTAATCTTTGACAAGCGCGAAATCGCCACTTTTTCAAATTTATAGTTGTTTCTTACACAAACAAATATAGCCTTCTAATTCAAAAAGTGGCGATTTCGCGCTTGTGAAAGATTGCTGTGAGTGTGATTTTTTCAATTGTCATTTCATCAGACTAAAAAAAATGCAACAGTGCTGTGTGATTATATCAATGTATAAACAAATCATTATCATATGGTAGAAATTTTATTCAGTGAGCAGCTGGCCAAACCAAATGCGAATTTCCTATAGTTCACATAATGTCATATCTGACTAGACCACATTTTTTCTGTCTAAACAAAACATACGCCCGGTAAAAAATCACCCCTTTTTTCCTGCTTATTCTTAGAGCATTTTTCAAGGCTAGTCTACCACTTTTTTTGAATTAAATTAAAAAATGGCCTAATAAACTATAGTTTTAGCTGCGCAATGACATGGGTTTATAATCATTCCCTTGCCGAGATATACTTTTTTAACAGTTTTAATATTATCAATAGAACACATTTTATTTATCAATAAAAAGTAGTTCCTAAGAATTATTGGGAAATTTTCTACGATTTCTAAAAAACCATGTTTTTTTTGATCAATCACTAACGAGGGAGGAATACTGGTTTAGAGATATAATCGTTTGAAAATAATATATTAATAATAAGAAGAAGAACATAATACTAAATTTATCCACGTTCTTTAATTATAGTTTGCGCGGTGCCGTGGTGCTTAGTCTCCGTGTGGCGCTCCCGCACCACCGATAGTTCGTTTATAATAAAAATAAAAAACACTTTTCTTTTTCTCCTGTTTTTCTATATTTTTCTTTTTCCTTACTTTTTTCTACTTCTGTACTTTTTTTTTTTAGTCTTTTTTTTTATTTTTATAGAATTAGATTTTTTTGACTGTTGTGTTTTATACTGTGTCTTTTGGTCTACTATCTTTTTTTGTTTTTTATTTACATTGTTTTTTCAGTTTAGGTTTTAGTTTTGTTTTTTTTCCTTAAAAAACCAAAAAAAACACCAAAAAACCAACAAAAACACAACACCAAAAATAAAAAAATAATAATAAGAAGATAAATTTAAATTACAAAATTTACCCACGTTGTTTAATTTTGAATTACATGATGAACATAAATTACAAAATTTACTCACGTTCTCCAAGTATAGTTGGCGCGGTGCCGTGGATTAAATTGCAGTGCGGCACCCCCGCACCACCGATAATTGGAAATCTCATAAACGCACAATTTTAATTGGTTCATGTCCTTATACTTTTTACGAGCTTATTTTAGATTACTAGCTTGTATTTAAGCCAAAACCTTTTTTCGTTAAAAAATAAAAAAAAGATACTAAGTTTGTGTTTATAAATTAGCAAACACTGGAAATAATTAGGTCCTTGAAAAAAATAAAATATTGATTTCAAAATGCAAATTATTTAATTCAATATTTACGAAAAACTCCTAGCTGAGTTCACAACTGAGTGACAAATGAACGACGAATGACAACAAGTTCCCCGCGCGTTTAAACCGTTACACTTTTGCTTGCACTATATTAGGTCTATAGTTTTTTCAAGTATTCGTGCTGAAAAAGCACTTTTCGCTTAATATCGGCTGCCAAAACTTCAGTTTTTGTTAAGTTTTTTCGCGAAATTTGTTTACATATAAAATAACTTTCAGATCTGGAATTTTAAAGGCTCTTAGTCATTTTTCCATGTCTTACGATTGAAGTTTATTTACATTTCCTATTCGGTTTCTGTGTGCGTAGTAAAAAAAATATGGGCGGTTTTAATGTCATCCAAATTTAGCTTGTTAAAACTTATCTATGAATGTACTGACAGCGCATGTGTGGCTTCATGACTGTTTACTTCCCACTCGGATTACTTTCTCATTGAGCTTAGTCGGAAGTAAACTGATTTAGAGCAAAAGTACTTGTATTAAATATCTTTTATTATTGTTTTTGCTTGTTTTTCGTGTTGTATTTTCTATATACGTTTAGCGCATGAAAAACTATATGTTTATTTCCATAATATTCAAAAAAAATTAAGTCATGAACCTTTATATTTTATTCATTTGTTATAAATTTAACTTTTAAGTCGTATAAAGTTTTTTTTTTATTTTAGTGTTATTTTTTAGAATTTGTTAGTGTTATTTCAAATCAAGAATTGTGAAAATTAACTATAATCATTTGATTTTGGTGTCTTTTGCTTATGGCAGAATATCACGTATTTATCTATAAAAATGTGCACTTCTTAAAAAAAATTTGGTTCTATTTATTTGACTTATTTTGGATAATATTTTGATGTTTTAAAATATTAAAAAAAACTCCACGCATTAAAAAAAGAATGCTATAATCAGGAATGCATATGCATTCTTGCTATAATACCGTTATATTATAGAGCTTTTTGGAATTCAAGGTTTATCATATTGATTTTTGCTGTTCCTTTTATTTCAAATGCTATATAAGCTTTTTTGTCGGGGTTTTAAATAAAATGCGTATAATTCAAAATAAAACACAAATTCAAAAATATTATATTGAATGTAACAAAATAAAGTTGTTTGTTTTTAGAAAATAAAAATGAAAAAAAAAATGTAAACAAGGCGAAAAGTCTCAATTTAACCATTTTCCCACTCCCGTAAACCCTGCAATTTCCCATAATACTTTAAAAGTTGATTCTACAAGTTCTGCCAATTTACGGCAATAAATCCGAAATTTATTGTATTAATTCATGATTTTAAAGCCCCGTGAACAATTTATGTTCTACACGAAGTAAAAAAATTATAATATTTGATTTATATGGTGAATTTTTATTTGATTAAATCAATTTTTTGCCTAGATAATTTTCAAAAATGTTTCAAAACTTTTGTTTTAATAAAAATAAAGTTTATGAAAATTTTTTAATCGCAAATTATCTGAATTTTGCATTTTTAGCCTAAAATAATTTTAAGCCCGAAAAATGAATAGTGATTTTTTAATTACTTATTTTGCAAAAAAGAAGAAATAAAAGAAAAACATAAGAGCATTTTTTCCGTTTTTTGGTTCTGCTGTCGAGAAAAACTTTGTAGAGAATGTTCAATTCTTCAATTTTATTGTTCAGAAATGTTGAGTTGAGAAAATGTTCAATTTTAAAAAATAAAACTGTTTATCTTGTTTTTTTTATAAGTTAGGGATACATAAGCAGAAATCAAAAAAAAACTTGCAGCAGTTTTGCGAACACATTGTATTATTATTATTATTATCGTAAACGTCTGTAGATGGTTTAAATTCACTATTTAGCTAAAAATACCAACAAAATCTGTATAGTTTACCAGCAATTTTTTTCTGTTTTTACAACTAATTCAAACGGCAATTGAAAAGTAAATGTTTTTATTTGAAATTTAATAGGACATAGGCTAATTAATAATCTAATAAAAATAATTTAATCAAATTTATTTCTAAAATAATTTTTTGCATGGCCATTTTCAAGCGTGATTTTCAAGAAATAACAATAAATTAAAAAACAAACAACTCGCGTATTGAATCTCATTTTTTTAAAATATATTTATGCCTTTTTGAACAGTGACATAATTTTATTTGTTATATTATTCACTCTTCACCAAATTATTTTGATGAATAATTTCGTGTGTGATAAAATCTAAATTTTAGATTTAGATTCTTGCAAGAAGGCAAGTATGGAATAAAACAATTTTAATTAAGATTTTGATCACGTGTTATCTATCTTACTGCAAAACTTTATTCTTTATTAAGTAATTGGATTTATTTAGAATACCCGTTTTGATTTAGGGTCGATGGAGCCTTGAGAACTTGGAGCTGGAACTTGGAGCCAAAAATAGGGAACTTGTAGCCGTAAGTGGGGAACTTTGAGCCGTAAGCTGGGAACTTAGAGCCAAAAATAAAAATCGCTAAAACCTGTCCCTAAGCCTAAGCGAAACCTAAATTTAAGCCCAAACCAATTTTTTCTGAAAGGCTCCAAGTTCCCATTGCTCGTGGCTCCAAGTTCCCAATAATTTTCTATGGCTCCAAGTTCCCTGCTTATGGCTCTAAAGACCCCGTACCCCCGTTTTTTTGTGTAAACGTAGAATTAACAGTTTTTTAGTTAATCTTTTGTACAAGTTATGTAATGATTGTCATTGTATTACGGGTGAATTTAAAGAATTTATAATAATGTTCAATGACATTGAAAACATGTTACTTTTGTATAGGTTTTGAAAACAAAATATATTTTACAAATATTTTTTGCAGGACGCTACAAAGATGAAATTTAAACATATCTTCGCATCTTGGCTTGGGTCCAAAAAGTAAGACAATTTTCATTATGTGTAATTAAAACTTAGAAAACAAAAACATCTTACTAATACAATGTATTTATAAAAACTTTTCTATTTGTATTTTCTATGGATTTTTAATTATTATAATATAAATCTATTTTAGAAATTTCAATTTTTTAATTGCGATAAAAACACTTATACATTTATAATTAATAAAATTCTAAAATAGATAATGATTTAGAGTCCGGTAACCTACGGGTACTAAAGAACTTAAATTTCAAGACCTTGGAGCCACCTTTTTTATAGCCAAAGAGCTAAAAAAGTCAATAGAGTGCCAAATAAGAAAAACAAAGACAAGAGTAAACAAAACATAGAATCAAAGCTATCTATCAAAAAGCCACAAAAAGGGTCTTAACTGCCCGAAAAGAGACAGATATGAAACAGTGAAAAAACACAGAATCATAAAGCTAGCTATAAGCCACAAAAAGGGTCTTAACTGCCCGAGAGAGAGGCAGATATAGACCAAAAAGCCAAAAAGATGCAGCCTGTTTATATAAAACACGTTTCGATAAGTAATCTTCGCCCCAGAGCTCCAAGCTGGAAGCTCCAAAGCGGAGCTCCACTTTTCGGACCTGCGGAGCAATCCCCGCAGCCCAGCTCTGGACCTCCCACTTATTTTTGAACTATTTTTATGAATTACATGGAGTAATACTATAAACTATTTTGACAAAAAATGTTTGAATTTTTTTTTAAACTTATTAAAAGTAATAAAACTAAAGGCAAACCAAACGTAGCTGCTAGAGTTTTTTCACGTGACGAATTTAAACACGGCCACATGACTTTCATGCGGACAAATTCAGCAAATTTATTAAAATGAAAATAAAAATTTGGTTTCATGAGGGTTCGACCATTCTCACCTCTGTCAAAGTGACTACGCACTAACCAATTGTGCCAGAACACCAACGAAGAATCATGTTAAAACGAAGATATATAAACAATTACTCCATATTAAGTCAAATCCAATGGGCTGATAAAGTAACGTTAGATTCTCGCGATTTAAGTGGTTACTTAATTTGGGGAGGTGGGCGTTTTTTAATCCAACGAACAACTGCTGCAGCCAAATTGGGTTTACCTTTAGTCCTAAAAATGAAAGTAAACTAATTTAAAACATATTTCCAATTTTTAAAAATAAGCTTTAAATCACTAATTTGAGAGGCGGAGCTCCGGAACTTTGAATCTCCGAAACTTCCTCCTTTTAAATCGTCTGAGCTGAATGTTAGAAACATCACTAGTTTACTTTCTAAAACGACAGCATAAAATAGACCGAAAAACCTAAATGTAAAGAATCTTAGTTTAAATATATAAAAAACTAATTACTGAAATAGTTTAGAAAGTTATTTTTAATCGATGTTTGAAGAAGGCATAAAATTCATTTTTTTAATTTGCGCCGTTATAATTTAAAAAAACTATCCTATAAAGTTGTCTATCTGTGTTTCTTTAGGTTTTTTATGGCGACCGTTGGAAATAATGAGCTAAATTTAACGCATTTAGATTTTGGCCAATTTTCAAAAACACACCAATAAATAAACATTTATTATGATAACACATTATGAACAATCAAACAACACTTAATGAATAAAGTATTGACGAAATTCTTCTTCTTTTTTTCTTAGCCTATAGATAAAATAAAAAAATCGCCCAAAACTTATCATCATAGTTTTTATTTAATGGTGTATTTTTGAAGAATGCCAAACATTGATTGGTTGAAATAGAACTTAGATTTCTGAATTCGGTGTTCTGAAAATACAATAATGCAGTGTATTTTCAGATTTTCAAAACAGTCAGAATAAAAAACATTTATTAAGAAAACGCGCCACAAACACAACGAAGAATTCTGTTTATGAAGTTCCCTTTAATATAATTAATTCTTATGGCAAATAAACCCTTTGGGGTTTTTTCTTCTAAAAACCGCTGGAAATCCGCAAAAAGAATTACGCGTCGTTGCTGTACTGTGTTAAAATCCGCTTGCGGCACCCGATGGCCGCCAAGTTTAACACTGAGCAGCTGTGGTGTAGAATACCTTCTGCAGATATGCAGCGGAATGAACGCCAAAAAGTTAAGGCTAAATAAGGTTATTAAAAAACAAAACACAGTCCTCTTTTAGGTCCCTAGTTTGCGGCTCTTTGGTGCCAGAAAGTTAGCCTTTTAAAAATGCCGTCTTTTATAGATGATAAACCCAATATCTATGTTATTTTTTTTATCATCTTCGATGTGGTTAAGTTTAAAACATACCACCCTCTGTTTGTTGTTCTCTAAATGTGGTTGAGAACTCAACTCATACAATTTTTAGTGTGATGACTTTTAAACGACAGCACCGCCTTCCCTTTTTGCACGGGTGTTGTAGTGCAGTAGCAATTAATCTTCGAAAACGTACAGTATTTTTTGTGTTTTTTGTTATCAAAGCTAAAAGTGAGTAATTATGTTTTATGCAAATTATTAAATGCAAATTTTAATGTAAAAATTCTGGTTTCTGGTTAAAAAATTGGGTTTTCTGTTATCTTTTGGGTTTTGAACTGAATATTTCCAAATTTTTATTGTATCAGAAAAATTTGAATATTTGAGAAACAAAAAAACATGAGGAATTTTTACACATTGGTTTTACCCGCGAAAAATGACTAATCACAAATCCAATTATTTAGAGGACTGCATTCCTTTGTGTCTCAAAAATGTTTGTTTTTTTCGGTACCTTTTTCTTTTTTGTGTTTGTCGTGATTATCCCCCATTAGGCACTTTGGTCCTTTTCGTTCTTGTTGCCTATTTTTAGGTCCCTCTTTTTTTCAGTTTTTTAGTTCCCACCTACAGTATTTCATGGTTTTTCTGGCTTGTTCGTTCTAAATGTTATACTGTGTATAGTATAACAGTGCCTGCTGAGTTTAACCCTTCCGAACTTTTTTATCTAAAAACCACTGAAATCCGCAGAAGGTATTGCACGCCAGTGTTTCACTGTGTTAATGTCCGCGTCACATTTCGTCGAGACGCGAAATTTTTAACATTGAGCAGTATTGGCGCGGATTCCCTTCTGCAGATTTGAAGCGGAAAGAATCCTAGAGGGTTTATGCCTCGTGTAAGGCGGCTGCATGAATAATGCCTTATAAATTTTAATGTTATAACGACCGCGATCAAAACAAAAAATAAACTTATAGAATTTTTTTAAATTAATGTTATTGAAAATTCAAAAAATTAGATAATACCTTTTTATGTCCACTTTTCGGTAACCATTGCATAAAATCGTTTGTTTTGGATTCAAAAGCGTTTTTTTTTTGAAGAGTAGACTTTTTAATTTCAACTTTTCTCGTTTTCGTAATTAACACAATATGCAATTTTTTGTGCCAGTTTAAGCGCCGTAGCCACAATTTTAAGACGGTTCTGTCTCGTTTTCGCTAGTCAGACAAAAAAAAGAGTTTTTGAAACATCGACATCTATAAAAATTTCTAAAAATTATTGTGATGCATTTTATTTTAGGACTGAAAATTTAGACGAGGAAACCATACAAGGGCGGGAACGAAGCTCTTCATCCCAGCGGTCCCTGCTGCGACCGAGGGAATTGAAGCGCCGGCGACGTCTGCGACAAATCGCGGAGGCGGGGCGACGACGCACCGCCCCCGCGGACTGCGAGCGAAACCTCGCCGTCCGTCTCTCTGATTGGCCGCTTCTAAGCCCCGCCCAGGCGCACAACCTTACCCGGACGCCCATTGGCGGAACGAAGACGAAACCGCGCTCAGCCTCGGCCGCAGCCACGGAGGGCAATAAGCTAATCAATCATGACAAAGAGGAGTTGGAGAAGTATCTCAGAGTCTACCACGCCCACACATCCGAACAGTCTTGGCCAGAGGAGAACTACACAGAGCGAGCAGTGGACTGCGATGGATTGAATGAGCCGACAGAAGAAGGTGAATAAAAATTGTTACGTACAAACATGAGTACCCTTGTAACCAAATTGAAGAAAAAAATTGCAGAAAAAAGTTTTTCTTAGCTCAGTTTAAACTTTACAGTTTGTGTAAAGATACAACGCTTTTAGTATACAAAGTTTACCATATTTATATAGTTTTGGGATTATTTCAACCGCATGATTCATTGTTTGTGAAAGATCAAATTCCGCACCTAACTTTTAGACTGCAAACATTTATTATTTAAAACAAAATAAGTTATTATTGCTTTTATTATTTAGTACTAATAACGCAAATTAAATAAAATATATAAATTTAACTCAAATAGAAGTTACAATGTAATTTATCTTAATTTTTTGCTAATGCAAAAATGAATCTATACAGTTTTCACAACTCCTGTTGTGTTAATGTTTTAGAAATATGACGCCTTATAAATAGGAGTTCTAATGTAACACTGTCGAGCGATGGTGTAAGGCAGCACGTTAGTCAATGAGGTACTAACGCTGGAGACTACAGGGTCAAGTCCTGTATTTCAACCAAAAATCTAAACATAGAAAATTGTTTCGCAATCTTTCTTTGAAAATTTTGATTTATTTGGCCACATATTTCTGGCCGTTACGCAGTTAAGAACACATAGGTTTTCACCAAAATCTTGCTAGAAAACTGAGTGATTTTAGTCGTGAAAATCTGGTTTTTATGCTCGTGCACAGTAGTTTTATGTATAAACAGTGTTAATTTTCTGCAGTAAATTACGCGGCATTTGTTGCACTTCAAGGAAAGTCACTGCGCGAAAAGACAGTGTGGATTAGAAAAAAAATATAGCCTTGCGTGCGTGCGTGCGTGTGTGGGTGTATTCTTTTGCGATAGACTTCTGTACCTACCCAATAATTACGGTATTAATCTCAAATGAACGTGGAGATCTCCAATTTGGAGCTCCTCCCAATTTCACACGTACCAACACATATAACCGCAAGTCACTAATAATAATCGCCCTTTGATGGTCTTTAAAATTCAAACGTGAAAGCCCTATTTTTTAGTTTTGTGCAATGCATCTATGTCAAGAAGTCACAGATGTGTTTTCTAGCTGGCAAACCGGTATGGGTGTTTGATATGACAAAATTAACCTGACCGATTATTTTTAGGAACGATGGCTAAAATTCGTAGACTACGCGCCGCAACTAATCCAGAAACACTAAAAAAACGAAGTATGATTTTTACGTTTAAAATATGGGTGGGGTGCAATCGGATTTGGCAAAATAGGATGCGTAAAAGACAATAATTAACTTTGAAATTTTGCTTGAATACAAAAAGGCTGAAATAATATAAAAGCTCTAACATAAAACGTTTTTGTTACAAACAAAGAGGTGTGCGGTTATGTTACAGAAATGAAGCAGAATAATTAGAATTCTGGATAAAACTTATTTGGACCTTTTACACGAGAACAATGAACAACTGTTGCGTAATTCGCTCCCTGAGAAAATTATTTCCTGGACAAATTGTAGGAGAGACAATTTGCTCCCGGGACAACTCGCTCTCTGAGAAAATCAATTCTTGGACAAATTGTAGGAGGGACAAATCGCTCCCGGGACAATTCGCTCTCTGAGAAAATCAATTCTTGGACAAATTGTAAAAGGGACAATTCGCTCCCGGGACAATTCGCTCTCTGAGAAAATCAATTCTTGGACAAATTGTAGGAAGGACAATTCGCTCCCGGGACAATTCGCTCCCAGGAGTTTTTATAAAAGCAAATCTTATCAAACCTACTTCATTAGGGTAAATTCGCTCCCTGGACAATTCGCTCCCTGCCAATTCGCTCCCACGATTTTTAATAAACTCGATTCTTATAAAACTTACTTTATTGTACAATTCGTTTTCTGTACAATTCGCTTGCTCCCTCTTGAAGGACGATTTTTGGTGTAATTGTAAGTATTTTGCCGTCATTACTCCTAATAAACATAATTTTTATAAAGCACATTTAATTTGGAAAAACTTGTTTCTAAAAGTTTTGATTTTTTATAATTATTTGTTTTTATATTTATTTATATTCAATCAGGAATTGTTTTTTATAAAAGATAAAATGGCTGCCAGAGTTTTTCTCTAAAATAAGTAACTTCCACAGGTTTTCTCGCTTGCGCAATTTTTAATGAAAAACTTATTTCCACTACTTTTGTTTACGCTTTGTTTTTGTTGGTTTTCTGATTATAGTAAACAATAACCGATTACACGGATTAAAAAATCCAAATAGATTTGATTCGCCGCCAAAAAAATATTTCGCCAATAAATTAACACAAAAGATTTTCCTAACATTTTTTCTTAGAATGAATGATTACATTGCTACCCACCGGTAATTTATTCTGACGAAATTAATGATTTTCTAGTTATTTTTTGTAAAAATGATGTGTAATTTATTGTATTAATTTATTATTGATTTAATTGTCAATTAAATTAACCTATTTTGTACAACTACATAAACTAAACTTAAAAATTAGTGAGCATAACAGAATGCTTAGTTCTTGTATATTATTATTGTATTTATAAAAACAATGTTTATTATATCCATTTAACAATTTTTTTATATTCCATAACTAACCAAAACAACTTCTTTAAAAGCATATAAGCAACGTTAAAAATATGAAAAAAAAACATTAAAATTAATATTAAAATTTAAAATTAAAATTAAATGAGATCATATGAATGCATTTTTTTTTAGATAAGAAGTTTATTGTACAGGTCTTAACATATATCAATACAATATACAAAAACACTAATGTACAATTAAAAGTCGTACAAACAAACGAACGTAAAATTAAAATAAAAATCACAAACCTAAAAAATATTGTACGGGTTATTTAGTTATTTTTTTTTGTTATTAGACAACGTGAGTTAGGCTAGGTTATGGCGGAAGTTTTTTGATAAATGTTTTAATTGAGGGAGAGTTTATAGTCTTTGGGTAAGGAGTTCCAAATTTTGCACACCCTAACAGTAAAAAAATATTTTCTTGCGTCAATTCTTGGGTTTTTTATTAAAGTTTTAACCCATTGGAACGGGTTTTACAGTTCTTAACTATTTTAAAATATTCGTTTTTATCAATATCTAGTTTATTATTAAGTACCTTATAACAAAAAGCTAAATGGTTTTTTATTTTTCTGCTTTCAAGACTGTCAAGTTTTAAAAAAGTTAAACGCCCAGTGTACTCCGTTTTAGGGATTTGCAAGCGGGCAAAGAGTTTACGCGTGAAGCTACGTTGGACTTGCTCAATAAGCATAATATTTTTTTTTGTATTGGGAGACCACACGGGAGTATCATGTTTAACAAGAGGCCTTACAAATAATTTGTACGCTTGAATGAGAATTTTAGTATTTTTTGTTTAAAAATACGAAAAATAAGAGAATTTCGCGCATGAGCTTTTTTAGCAACCTCTAAACAATGATGATATGGCTTTAGGTCATTGCTAATAGTAATACCCAAATCTTTAGTGGATGAAACTTTTTCTATCGGATTGCTTCCCAAAAAGAAGTCATGATTTAGATTATTATGACCAAACTCATAATGCAGCACTTGCTAAAGGCTATATCAAGTTGCCACTTAGCGGACCAAGCATAAAATTTGTCCAAAGATTGTTGAAAACTTAATGGGCTTTGAGCTGGATTTCTAATTGAGTAAAGTTTAGTATCGTCAGCGTACATTTTTACGCGTATTTCTTGATTAAGACATTCTGGCAGATCGTTTATAAACAATAAAAAAAGTAAGGGTCCAAGTACACTGCCTTGGGACAGAACCCCAGAAACATAAGAAAAAAAACAATCGTCAATTAAGACTTTTTGACCACACGAAACGCTACCGACCAAAAAATTTGAAATCCACCCAAGCAGCTCATATCCTACGCCATATCCTTTTAGCTTTAATAAAAATTTATCATGAGAGACCTTATCGAAAGCCTTTTGATAATCTATATATACCGCGTCTACTACTTTCCGGTCCCGCAAGGCAATTGACCAATCATTTAAAGTGCTGAGAAGTTGCTGACATGTCGACCTATTTTTCAAAAACCCAAACTGATCTTTTGATAATAGCTTATTTTCCCTAAGATATTTAAGCATTGCATCGCAGACTAAAGATTCCATAATCCTACATGTTACGCATGTCAGAGATATGGGTCTATAATTATTTGATTCACTGGTAGAACCTTTTTTATGGATTGGGATAACAATAGCTTCCTTCCACAGTTCAGGAACTGTAGCAGTAAGCATGCTTAACTCAAATAAATTTCCTAGCGGTAAAGCCATGGAATCCGCCACTTGCTTCCAGTAGTAGGCAGGTAAGTCATCTGGAGTCTTAGACAATTTTGCAGGCAGTTTTTTTAATTTTTTGCGCACTTTTTCCACAGGAAACACAACGGAGTTTATACTAACATTTTCATTTACTCTTAAAGGAAACTTAGGAGTTAAACCATTATCTACAGAAAAAACACTTCCAAAAAAATTGTTTAATAGTTTTGCTTTTTCTTCGGATTTAACAGCCAAGGTGCCGTCAGATTTTCTTAGAGGCGGAATTTGCGTGGTAGATTTAATTTTTGATCTTGCATAGTGATGTTCCTACTCTCCATTATCATGCTCCGGAGCTCTGGTATTTTAAAGCGAGGGAGCTCCGGAGTTCCGAAGCTTCGCCCCTTAAATGAGCGATTTCAAGCGTATTTAACCTTGAAATATGTTTTAAGTTATTCTTGCAAATTTAAGGCTTTTTTGTTTTTAATAAGTTTTGAAAAAAATTTATTTTAAAAAAATTTTTGATAAAATAATTTATGTTATTACTCTTTAATTATTAAGGAAATTAGTACCGATTAGTTTATATTTTAATACAACTTATTTTTCTCCGGAGCTCCGAGGGTTGCTCCGGAGAAAAAATAAGTTGTATTAAAATATAAGCTAATTCTCGTAGTAATCAATGATTGAAATTAAAAATCTTGGAATTAACAGTTTTTTGGTGCAAACGCAATTTGTTTTTTTTATGAATCCAAAATGACAAATATCTTATGAACAGATGTAAATTATTAAACATAAAAAAATAAACTCTAGGTTTCATAAAGGCTTATATTTTTTCAGCTTCAAAATTTTAGGATTTAAATTTATTTTTTTTCGTTTTCTTTCTATTCTGTTATTATACGAACTATTTTTGGTCATGTCCCCCCGAGCTGCTTGCTGCGAATTTTTTCGCTTTACGGAACTCCGTAACCCTCGGAGTTTCACCTTATTTTTGTGCTAACTTCATAAATAATTAAAGAGCAGTGCCATTAGATATTTTGTGAAAAAAATTTTTGAGAACATTTCTTAAACCTGTAAAAATAAAAAATGTCCTAAAAATGTGGATAAAATAATTTAAAGCATGTTCTAAGTTCAAGTTCAAATAAGTTTGAATGATATTAGAGGTAACAACATCACTCAATCGAAGGCTTAATTTAAAAAAGACTGAGTGCTTCAGAGCCCGAGAATGAACCGGGCGGCAAATTGATGCATGCTCATAAACCCGGTGGCAATTTACAAAAAACACAAATATTACCTTAATTGATCATAATAATTATTATTATTTTCCCACCGAAGAATTAAAACCTTACAATTTTTTTGAAAAAAAGTAAAGAGATTATTTGTAACAATAATAAAAATCTAAAACATTAATCAATACAAAGCTTTTTTAAAGAACTCGTAAAATTAATTTCATAACAAGTAAAACATAAAAACTTCATTTACAAAACTTAAAATTTTTTTAAACTTTCACAAACACTTTTAGGATTTTCACAAAAAGTTTAGCCAAAAATGTGTGAAAAATTATAGCGTTAGGCAACTGCGGACTAACTGTATTTAACAAATAGCACAACTTAGTTACCTAGTTAAGTAAAAGGGAACGATTTAACAAAATTTGTTTGTAATTTATTCCGAAAGCTATTTTTTCTAGTAAAAAATGCGAGATGTGCGATGCGTTTTTATAGGAAGTAAGATGTCCAGGAAGCGAATTGTCCCCAATGAAGTAGGTTTAATAAAAATTGCGTTTACGAAAACTGCCGGGAACCAATTGTCCCTCCCACAATTTATTCAGCAATTGATTTTCCTAGAGAGCGAATTGTCCCAGAAGCGAACTGTCCCGAGAGCGAATTGTCCAGGGAGCGAATTGTCTCGGGAGCGAAATGTCCAAGAGAGAATTGTCCCGGGAGCGAATTGTCCGGGAGCGAATTGTCCCGGGAGCGAATTGTCCGGGGGTCGGATTAGCGGGAGTAAATTGTCCCCAATTTCTTCAGATTTTATGCGTGTATGTTTCCCATTTTTTAACTTTTAGTATTTAAAAAATCCTTAAACACAGTTTTTTCCAAAAATATTTTTTGCAAAAATTTTTCAGGAGTGCTGCTATCAGTTATTTTATGTTTACAAAGTTGTATGCTATTTTATTGTATTGGCATTTTCGATTTCGTCTGTCGCTATTTGAGCAATAATCATCAATAAACTAATTTTAAAGATTCTTTGCTCTATATATAAAAAACCAGAGAGAATAAAATTGACTTTATCGCGTAAAACAACCTATATCCTTTGTTGTTTTCAACTTGTTCACTGCGAAAATGACACTGTCACTTGAGAGTTAATAAAAAAATGAAATAATACAATTTCTTTTAAAATATTGATATGCATATTTATATGGATTATGGCCCGATTTTGGAAAATCATTGTGACGACGTATTATTTTTAACAACAAGTTCAAATAATAAAATTATACTTTACTGCGTTAAAAAGTGCTAAAAATTTAATTTTACATAGTTTGTCAGCTTAAAACAAACTCGGAAGAAAGCTAAACCTGTTTGTTTGCTTAAAAAAATTTTTTTTGCTGATTTTAATAAAAAATTGAGAAGTTTCGTTTCAATGGTTTTTAAAGTTTATTTGAAAATTTCAAATTGATGTTCGTAATTACCAAAAATATAATATAACGGATTGTCATTTTTTAATTTGATCAGGAGCACGACCACTGTCGCTTGGTGGATGGTCGTCTTTGTGGTCCACAACCACGAAATCTAAATCAGATTTAACTTCCGAAAAACTAACTGCAGGAATTCGCAAAGAAGAATATTTGAAAAACTCGAGAACTAATTCGCGAAGCAAATTTTATTGTGATTCGATGCCTAATTCACGCGAAAAAATAAAGCAAACTAGAGAAAAAATCAGCGACTCCAGGGCATGAACATCTATCTAGTACCCTTTAAATAATATGTTGGTCGTGCAAATAAACGTTTGGCATCATTCTCAGCTACATTTTTTTAATATGCGCATTTTCAACTAATTTTATAAAAAATTTAAAAGGTCATCACTTATATTCCTAAAATTTCGTGCCGAGCCGCCAATTGGACTGGGTCCGCCTATTTTGTGGGTAAATTATTGACCCGGTCCACTTTTTGGTTTGCATTCAATATTTTATATCGCCAATTTTCACCACGTTTTAATTAATTTTTATTAAATAAATTTTATTTTAAACCTTTTTTTACGTAAAAATAGCTCACACTATTTGTTTGTTCAAAAAAATGCATGTTTGATGCATTATGATAAATATATAAGGAATAAATATGAATGCATTAAGAGGAATATAAAAATATTAAACTGGGTTTTAAAAAGACTATGAGTCCTGGCACAGACCAAATTTTAATGAATACCACCGGTGTGTGTGCTGTGTGCACGTTTTATTTAGTTTGTAAAAAAATTTTAATCAAATTTTAATAATAACTAGCATTGAAAAATGCTCTAAGAATAGAGCAGGACAAAGGGGCGATTTTTCCCCGGGCGTATGTTTAGACAGAAAAGATGTGGATTAGTCTGAGATCGACATTATGTGGACTATAGAAAATTTGCATTTCGTTTGGGCAGCTGCTCACTAAATAAAAATTTCTACCATACGATAATGATTTGTTTATACATTGATCTAATCACACAGCACTGTTGCATTTTTTTTAGTTTGATGAAATGTCAATTGAAAAAATTATACTCACAGCAATCTTTGACAAGCGCGAAATCACCACTTTTTCAATTTGAAGGTTATATTTGTATGTGTAAGAAACAGCTATAAATTTGAAAAAGTGGCGATTTCGCGCTTGTCAAAGATTGCTGTGAGTATAATTTTTTCAATTGACATTTCATCAAACTAAAAAAAATGCAACAGTGCTGTGTGATTAGATCAATGTATAAACAAATCATTATCGTATGGTAGAAATTATTATTTAGTGAGCAGCTGCCCAAACCAAATACAAATTTTCTATAGTCCACATAATGTCGATCTCAGACTAGTCCACATCTTTTCTGTCTAAACATACGCCCGGGGAAAAATCGCCCCTTTTTCCTGCTCTATTCTTAGAGCATTTTTCAATGCTATTCTACCACTTTTTTTGAATTAAATTAAAAAATAGATTAATAAACTATAGTTTTAGCTGCGCAATAACATATGTCTATAATCATTCTGTTGCAGAGATATACTTTTTTAAATAAAAAATAATATAAAGAAGATGATGAATTTAAATTACAAAATTTACCCACGTTGTTTAATTATAGTTAGTTATAGGCGCTCCAGACAAAGTTTAAAACACGTTGTTTAATTATAGTTAGTTATAGGCGCTCCAGACAAAGTTTACCTACGTTCTCTAAATATAGTTGGCGCGATGCCGTGCGCCAATGATTGCAATTATAATTCTACAGTAAAAATAATAATAATAAGAAGATGATGAAATAAATAACAAATTTTACTCACGTTCTCTAAGTATAGTTGGTGCGGTGCGGTGGGTTAAATTGCAGTGTGGCACCTCCGCACCACCGATGATTACCTACCGGCGCGTGGCGCTCCCGCGCCACCGACGCTGATTATTATTTTTCAATAAATAAAACTTTGAATTAATTTTGTCATTAGTAATGCAAGAATTAAAAAAAGTACTTTGTTGTTTTCGCCGATTTCCGCGCGGTTGAAGTAGATGGCGCTGGGATTTGGTTCCATTTCTGCCACCAATTAAAACCCGTCTGCTTTTTTTGTGCGGTTTTTATGAGGGGATGATGGTTGTCTGCTCTGTACAATCCTTATTGTTGCCAAAAAGGCTGTAATTGTGCGGTTGGTAGTTTTTATTTGTCTATTTTTTAAATTTTTTATTTTGATCAATAAATCGATAACAAGGACCTAAATCAAAAAAGTGCTTCCGAAGAAAGTTGCGTAATTCCTTCTTCTTTCTTATGAGCCCATGTTTATTTTTGATCAACCAATAACGAATGAGGAATATCGCTTTTAAGGATGGAGCGTTGGAATAATAATAATAATAAGAAGAAGAAGAAGAAGGTTCTGAATTCCAAAATTTACTCACGTTCTCTAATAATGGTTGGCGCGGCGCCACGGGGCTAAATCGCCCCGTGGCGCTCCCACGCCACCCATGATTCTGAAATTATTTTTAATGATTATTTCATAGAAAAATTATATATGGTTAAAATTATAAAGGAACATAAAAAACCAATTAACATTGTGCGGTTATAAAGCTTTTTATTATCACAATAAATAATATAAAATATTTTTTATCAAAAGAATTTATTGTTATTTTTTATCATGATATAACTGACTTAGTTTATTTAAAACCTGCATTTCGGTCTATGACCAAAAGGTTAAAAACAGTTTCGTAAAAAATATCTTTGATAAGTAAAACAGCAAAAACTATTGCATAAATAAAATAAAGCTTTATAAGAAAGTTTTTAATTTACAATTAAATGTTTAATTTTTTACTTAAAAAGTTCGTTTTCTGAAAGTTTACTAAATTTATTACCTTATTTTTAATAATTTTCTGAAATTTGATTTTAGTTCATAAGGAATATTAAAACGATGTTTTCGTTTTTTACAAGTATTAAAAACTTTATAATTACACTGTATTCCATTTCGCAGAACATACTTGTGTGAACTTGATTATCTGAATATGTATTCAAGATCTATTCTATAGATAGATAAAAAAAGATAAAAGGTAAAGATAAAGGTAAAAGATAAAGGTAAAAGATTTAAAAAATTAAGTTTTTTTATTAGGGCATTTTAAACTGATTTATATTACTAAACTTACTTTCGTAAAAAATGTGTAATGATGATTTTTTACAGTAAGTTTTTAAATAAATTTATGTCACATTTTTTGTGATTTTTTTACAGTAATTTTTAAATAAATTTATGTCACATTTTGTTTTTTTTTGTGATTTTTACAAGTTTTAAATAAATTTAAAACGCATTTTTGGTGGTTTATCTTAAAATGAAAAAGAGTATTTTAGCGCAAATTACAGAAAATAGCCCATAAATTTTTGTATAATACCTTTAAAAAAATATTGCATACAGCTAAACTTATAATTTATCGATTTTTGTAATTTAACATAGTAATTTTTTGATTTTTTTAATTTTTGTGGGCGGAATTTTGTGAAGGGGCATGGGTTTACAAGACATGGGCATGGATATAAGTTTAAAAAAATTTTAAATACAAACTTAAACAAAAAATCTTAATACTTGGTCATTTGTAAGAGGCATTTGTCGACTAAAAACCAGAATATCAGTTTTTTTTGAAAAAGAAAACGAGGTTGAGATCTTTATACTGGACAACGAATTTTCGCCTGAGAGACCATAGGATTCGGCTCCCGAAAATTTTGTTTTTTGCATTATGTCTTTTAACATCTCGTATTTTACATCTACCTATTCGAAAGCTCGTCTTTTAAACATCTCGTCTTCGGAAAACTCGTCGTTTGGGTGCGATTTTGTAAACGTACTTTTTAAAAGACTAGTTTTTCGTATTTTGCGACTAAACCAATGGATTTAAAACTTTTTTTTTCTAAGCCTAAGCAAAAACCTAAAATCAAGCATGATAAACTTTCATTAACTGATTTGTTTCTAAATACTGAGAAACTAAACCTAAACGAAACCTAAAAATCAAGCAAACCTATATCAAGGTAAATTTTTATTTAACGGTTTGCTTTTTGAATTGTTTACTAAGCCTAGGCAAACCTAAAAATCAAGCTAAACTTTATTGCTTGGGAAAAAACTCGCCATTTTTTAAACAGGTTTACAAAATTGCATCCACCAATAGACGAGTTTTCCGAAGACGAAATGTTTATAAGACGAGCTTTCCGAAGACAAGATGTAGAAGACGAGATGTTGAAAGACGTAATGTAGAAGATGAAATATCCGTACACCTAGGATGTTGTCATTTGATTTTTTTTTGATTTTGAACAGGCTTTAAACTATTGCTATAAGAGGTAGTAAATGGAAAGCAATAATATCAGATTATATTAAAAAATAAATCTAGTTTTAACACATAGACAACTTCCTAATGAAAAATTTTTATTCTCTCAAAATAGCTAAAAACATTTGTTCTGGAGTTTTCACTTTTGGATATTTTGAACTATAATGTGCAATGGTAAATTTACACTCCATGTGATAATTTTTATATAATATCAAAATCAGTCAGTTCAGTTTTTTTTATATTATTTTAAAATTATATCACAAAAATGTATATTATATTTTGCAATAGTATAGATGTTCATGGTTCCGGCAATTCAGAATCTATTAACCAAAAACACCGAGACAGCGTTTCTAGAAAACACGTCAGAGGCAGTTTTTATTGATTCGAACGATAAATCGTGTAGTTCTCATGAATCTCATGCTGACGTCCTGAAAATCGATTATGCGAGATTACGCTCCACCGGTAAAATTTTTTAACAACGTTAATTTACCGGATATAAATTATTTTATTTTTGACTAATGGGAGTCATAGACCTTGCACTTGCAAATGAACGTTTAGTTAGTTTTAGTATAGTAAGTTAAAACTGAGTTGGCAATTTTATGTTTTCTGCAACATCGTTTTGAATATTTAAATTAATCATTATTTACAATTTGTGTTTGCAAACATCTTCTAGACTCAAGTATAGACAGCGTCAAAAAAACATCCATTCATATATATATTTATTATAAATTGGCGAGTCCTTACACTTAACACTTGGTTTATTTTTAATTAAAACAAATAACCAGTGTATGGACTAGACATAAATACTTTTAAGCGAATTTCTTGGGCGATGAAAAAATCAGTAGCTTACAGAAAATTATTTCGCGTGGAAAACTTTCAAAATAATTTTAAAGTTTTATTTATATTTTTTATATAATATACTGGCTTTTCATTATTACTTTTTTCTATGTGTCAGCCCTGCAAGGTTTTAAGGTAACCTAAAGCTTCGGAAATTCTATCAAAAGGATATTTAAATCTAAAAATTAATTAATAAATACATTTATAATAAATTTATTTACTAAAAACAAAGTTAGAGTGAATATTGTTTACATTTTCAACAGTCAGCAAAACTAATTTTAAAACTAAGATGCAAATGGGGTCATTTTTATATTATAAACAAGCTAAAGGTTTTCAAAGCTTTTTTAGGGTTTTCCTAAGAAAAAAAAATCAAGAAAATATAACTCATACACTTTACATTATAAACCATTTTAACAGCAATAAAGCTGAAATATTATAATAAGTTTTTGAAAAAGAATTTCGCGATTTTACAGAAACTATCATTTTCCTGTATTATTACAGGAAAATGATAGTTGTAACAAACTATACAATAATATGTTTAAATCAATGAGAGCAATAAACAAAATTTTAAGCTTTTAAAAAGTAATTAACTTGCTGATTGCTAGTTGCTCCTTACTAAGGGAGTAAGTTTAAATTCATAAATTCACCCTGCCTCCATACTACCTCCGAGGCAGTTTTACCTGCCTTCTACCTGCCTCTAGTCTTCCAAAGCCAGGTTCAAAAGCCGTCCTTACCGGGATAAGATAAGATGAATTTATTGTACACGTTGCAATATAGCCACGAGTTACGTACAATATAAAAGTAAAAACAAAATATATGGTTACAATACAGAATTACAAGGAAATAAAATTATTCAAGTTAGGAAAATAAAATAATAAAAATAAATACAATAAAACATTCAAGTTAGGAAAATTAGAAAAAGATTTGTGGCAAAGGTTAGATTAAAAAGTAGATGATAATAGTTATTGAAGACCATTTTTTTAATTTTGTTTATAAAGTAGGTGAAAGAAGTTGCAGTAAATTACTTTATTAAAAACAAACATCAAATGATTTTTATTTCAAATACTGTATCCAGCATTGGTAAATTCACGCACAGTATACACCTGCAAAAATAAAACTCGGTTGAATTTTTTTTTTATCATCTGATGTTATCGGGCGGATGTGTTTCTATACCAGAAAGTTGCAACGACATTGCGGGTTTGATGAACAAGATAACCCCGCAGAAGTTCCGTCTTTTTATCAAGAGGGAAACGATATTTACGTTTGCGTAACCAAACTTGATTGCGTCACATTAGAATAAGGCAACATTTTTTTCTAATGTAAACATTCTTTGTGCAAATCTTTTATTCTAACCTGTGAAAATAAAAAAAAGCTAAATCAGTTTATATTTGTTGAATATCAAAAATCTATTTCATAATGCAAAAAAGGCTTAAATATTTTCATTTTTAATCAAACGTTTGTGTTTTCTTATTATAAACGTAAATCAGCTCAGCTCCAACTTTTTTCCTATTCTATTTTTGCCGCGATTAAAAAACATCTTGGTGTATACTGTATAGTCAAAATATACTTTCGTATATTAATTGGTTTTAATTTGTACTTCTTTTTTGTCAAAAACATATAATGTAGAAACATTCTTTTCAGTTTGTGAAAATTAACTTTGTCTGATTTTTCCGGGATAAAAAAAACTCGTCATAGAAAGGTGACCCAACTTTGTGTGTTCGCTTTTTCGACGTTAGTCAAAGTCAAAATGTTTATTTTAGATAAACCATCAAAACATCAAAGAAAATAAATTTCGAACCGGTTATGGTCGCCATCGAAAACATAGTTTAACTAGAAATTGGTTCAAAGGCTTTAACTAAAACTCTAAAGTGAACCATCAATGTATTAGTTTTTTAAGTTTAAAACTAAACTAAAGCTAACGTCTTCCTGGCTGGAATTAAGGGCGTAACCGCTCTTCGCCAGAAAGAAATAAACAATAAACCCGCGAACGAAAAAAATTTTAAAAAAAGTTTTCAGGGTTATGTAACCAATTATTATTTAGTTGCGTCATGTGATTCTCTGCACGTGATATTTTCTCAAAAAACGACTGGTTACTTTACCACCCATTTATTTTCACCCTGATAGAATTTACCTTTAGCAGTAACTTGTTCATCAGTTAAGTTATTTCAATTTTAAACAATTCTGTTACAGAAAAAAAATTTTCTTACATTTATTCTACTTTTTTGAACTTTTACTTTTAATTAATGTCCTCTAGTTAAAGATTAAATACAAAAAAGTCTTGCGATTCCATTTTAAAGTTAAAATCCTTCAGGTTGAAATTAAGGGCGTAACCGCTCGCGGTCAGGAAGAATAGAAGAATAAACGCGCCAGAAAAAAAAACTAATAAAAAAAGTTGGAAGGGATGATTAACCAATTTTTATTAATTTGCGTCAGGTGTTTCTCTACACGTGATATTTTTTCGGAGAACGAGTGGTTACTTTACCACCTTGCTGTTTTCACTCTTAAAAATTCGTCTTTAGTCTTTTGATGGATTATTTTATAACATTCAGCTAGATCATAGACATTGCACCGATCCTGCAGTTTTTGTAAGTTTAAAAACTATAAATTGTTTTCGTAGTTAACATATTGCAAACCACATTTTTATTTAATCTTTATGTAAATTTTCTTTGTAATTTTTCAAGTAAATTTATGTCTTTAATTTGGTAAGGGTTCTATTTATCACTTGCATATTCAATTGCTGGTCTAACGGAAGAAGTGCACGCTCGCAAAGATTTTTGACGAAACAAGAAATAAACGTTCTAAAAATAAGAGCTGTTGTTCTAAAAGCTTTTTTAGCAATAATTTTGCAATGCTCTCCGAATTTCACGTTTTCAGTCATATACAACCCTAAGTCCTTAATTAGTTTCGCTTTTTTAAACGTGTTATTTTCTATTCTGTAGGTGAAATTTGTGTTTTCCTTGTTTTTTGACGACATAAAGAACTTCACACTTGCGGTCAGCCAATGCTACATATTTGCCTTTTTTTAGACTAATTTTAAATTTTGTCTATATTCTTATGTAAAAGTATGTTTTTTTTCAACTTCGTTGGAGAAGAAAAAATTCGTATAAACCTTCGCATCGTGTACAAATAGTTTAATTCTAGAGTGAAAAACTTCGTCTACCAGGTCATTGATGTAAATAAACCAAAAAGGACCTAATACTGACCCCTGACAAACCTGAACTTTTAATCTGATAAACCGATGATTCAAATTCGTTAAAAATAACTTTCAAAGTTATTTTGTTAGAAAGGATCAAATCCACACCAGAAATCGGCCGGTTACCCCAAGTTTTTCTGACTTAAATTAGTGGCTTTTGACGCGACACCGTATCAAACGTCTTAGCAAAATCTAAATAAACCACTTCTACAAACTGTTTGTTTTTCAAAGATAAAATCCAATCATTCGGAGTTTCTAGAAGCTGTGTTATAGTCGAACTTCTACCTTTAAAACCGCATTGATACTGTGGCTGATAGCGTTGAGCAGTTTAGGGTAAGTTAAATTGGCAACATTAATTCATTCTTAAGTGGCCACTACACTCGCGTTCAATCACGTTTTTATTCAATTTAAACATTTTTAAAATATATTAATGTACGCGCTGTAATCAAATTACAGTAGCCCGCGCCTTTCGCCGCGCGTGTCAAAACAGTCGTTTATAGCAGCATGTGCGCTCCACGCGGTGCGTGGGCCCAGTGGGTTCCGTAATTATTGTTTGCGCTTTTATCTTGAAGAACAGTCGTACCTACCTGATTAGGAACCCTTGTTGGCAGAACCAGCTTAGGTATTTATAGTTTTATTACCTTATTTATATTCGACGATACCCCATTTGAGATGCCAACCGCTATAGTTGGTTTCGACCAACTTAGGTAAGAACTGTGTGTTAAGTGGGGTGTTCACAGAGGCTGTCTGTGAATTCTCCTTTGAGATTAAGGCAAAAATTCTCGAAGTGTCTTGGTGGAGTGGCTACGAATTGGGTACAGGTATTTAGTAAAGAATTTTGCATGTAGCCTACCAACACAATTGGTAGTTTGTTTTTTAATTAAGTTAAAAGGTTACATGAACCCTCGGTGGTGTGTCGTCAAGGACACCCACCGTTTTCGTAAAGGTATCGTTGTTTTTTCAATCGGGTAAATTTCTACAAAATTAAATATTCAAAATATAATTCAAACTCAAGCCTCTAACTAAATTAGAAAAATAGTGAAATTTATTCAATTTTCTTTAAATTTAATCTTTTGTTTTTAATTGCTAAAAATGTGTTTTTAATTGGCTAAAAAACAATAGCCTTAGCGTTCCAAAAACGTCTTAAACAAGTCTTTTTGTCAAAAACAAATAACTCAATTTGCTCAATGTGCGTAATAATTACCCTGCTCTTTTGCTCGCCGCAACGCGGTCTGTTACTCTCGTAAATCATTCATAAATAAACGCTTTGTGTAAACTGTTGTGTAACCTTTTTATCTCTGCAAGTAATCAAACTGCCAACGCAGCATTTAATCCACAAAACACGTAAACTAGGCACACACTGCGTTCAAACAATTAAGCTTAAAATTATAATTAAAAACCTTCAGTACAAAGTCCCACACGACACATTGGAACCACGGAACCCAGTCCTTATTCCAATCCCTCACTTTTCCCCTTAACAAAACGTTAAAAATTACACTAGTAATTTTAATGTTTCGTTGAAAACTAATTCCCGCGACGAGACTCACCCCTGTATTTATGCTGTTCTTTTCCCAGTTTGGTAGCTTCATATTTTCCAAGCACACTGTGGCTGAGGTCTTGAAGTAACTTTTTGAAGGACCTGAGCAAAGCTCAGGTTTGCAATCGCTATTCCTTTTCAACCCCGTTACTTCAAGGTTTCACCAATTAAATTACTTTGGTGAGGCTACCGAGCCCAATGAACTAATCGTGCATTACAACAATTTGCTGCCACTTTTTGCAGAAGTCTGACACCATCAGACTTCTCAAATTTAGCTTCAAAATCGTACTGGTATTTTTAATGTTTCATACCAGTCCCTTACCCACCGCTAGTTAAGCCAACGCTAACCTTTACTTCTCTTCCAATTTTTGGAGGATTCGTTCAAAATTTTAGTCCTAACTTTTTGAAGGAGCGAGACCATATCGCTCTTATTTTTCTGCCCCAACACGGTAATGTTTCACTGTATTAATTAATGTAAAGCGGTATTTTCCTAAATTGGATTTGGTCCTTGCTTACATTTGGCAGCATATCGGATCTTGTCTACGTAGTGGAAAATATTTGAAAAGGAATTCGCGAAGAATTCCTACCTTTCTTCCGACTCCCCTACCCTAACCCCTTCCATGTACCGACTTGACCCCCGGGTCAAGAGGGTGTGTCGTGTGCTTCCTCCCTACACAAGATTAAACACTAAGGTCAAATCGTGCAAACTTCTTTATTGTGTAATAACCGGCTGAGCCGAATTAAACGAAAAGTACAGCATAGAGCTTTATAATAAGTGCGATAAGTAATCCGTGTGTACCGGGCCGCAAGATCATCAATTTACCGGCTTGACCCTTGTGCGCCCACTACAATACCTTGACAAAAAATTTGTGAAAAAGTTGAAATTTCGTTTTTAACTGGCTTTTCCATAGTTTTACAGACAAAAGACGATAATGACACTGGTCGATAATTGGATTTTTCACTTTTTAAGCTTTTTATAATAAATTAGAAATTAGAATGAAAAAAAACGGTTTTTTAATTTTATGGTTTGAATCATGAATTAAAAGATTTTTGAAACATTTTGGACAAAGGTTCTGACAAGACTGAAGCTAGTATTTTCAAAAACATTACAGGTATATCATCTGTAGACTTAGACAATTATTTAGAAAACTTTTTAATGCTTTTTTTATATTTTGAATACCAAAAACCATAGTTTCTAAAATTCCTATTTTATTTTAAGTAAACTCAGGAAGAATTCTATTGTCTTCAGTAAAAACTGAAATGAAATATTTGGCAAGAATTTCAGATTTTTTCTGATTGTCCGTAGTATAGCTGCCATCATTTAATATTAAAGAAGGTATATTTGATTTCGTTTTAATTTTTTTATTAACAAAATTATAACACCTTTTGATATCATTTTTTCTTAATATTTTTTCTCCAGCTGCATATTAAAATTTTTAACTAAAATTTTATATTCTTTACATAGTATTTGATGTGCCTTCTGTGTTTATTCTTTTTTTATATTTGTACCAAACTTTTCTTTTTTTATTTTCTAACTTTTTAATTTTTCGCCTGTATTTTTGATATTTTTTGTTTCCTTTATTTTTTTAACGGCACATGATATTTTATTCCTTAATTTATTACAGTTTTAAAACACTGCCAAAATTTCTCGACATTTGAGCACCTAAAAAAGCTGGTCCCAATCAAGTCATAAAAGTACAGGGACAACATTTCGTAATCTGCTTTGGAAAAATCTGGTACGTACTTTGCAGAACGTGTTACGTCTTTGAAAAAGAATTCGCTATTAATTGAGAATTCAACTGAATTATGATCCGATGTTGAAAACCTGGGCAAAATTTTATAGTCTTAAAGAATTTATAATTCGTTGGATAAAACAAGATCTAAAAAAATTGTTTCTAGTTGGCTCTTTAACACTCTGTGATAACGCTAATTCGTCAAAAAAAGTATGCACTTGTTTCCATTTTGATTATATGATTTAAGCTCAAAACTGTCCCAGTGAAACCAGGTAAATTGAAATCGCCATTAATTATAATTAAGCTTTGAAAATTATCTACAAGTTTACGTAACAATTCGAAAATAAGCAAATCATCGGTTTTGTTTGTTTGTGGTTTTGTATAAAGACAATTTATTCTAATATTAGAATATTTAACTACAATATTAATATCTTTTAATTGATCATAAATAAAAAAATACTATTTTAGTTGCATTTAGTTCTTGTTTAGTAAGGATAGACTAGTTCTGAATAAAGGCTGGTTCATACTTATGACAAAACGTCCTTTGGACAAAGTCAAAAGGACAATTTTAGAAAAGCCAAAACGTCCTTTGGACAAGCCAAAACGTCCTTTAGACTTTTTCCTTTGAAAGAAGTATGAACGCTACTTAAAATTTGTCAAGAAAGTACTTTTGTCAAGAAACAAAATTCAAAGGGAAAAGTCCAAAGGACAAGAAAGTATGTACACGTTGTCCTTTGGATTTTGTCCTTTGGACTTTGTCCTTTGGGCAAAGTCCAAAGGACGTTTTTATGCTGTATTTGTCCTTTGGGCAAAGTCCAAAGGACGTTTTTACGCTGTATTGTCCTTTGGACGAATTCCAAAGGACTTTTGTCTTCTGGACTTTGTCCAAAGGACGTTTTGTCATAAGTATGAACCAGCCTTAAGGGTTTTTTACTGTAGGAAGAGGGTATAATGACTACTAGCGGCAATCATATGTAGGGGAAATTTCGAAACAGCAAGGGCTTTTACGATTTGAAATATTTCAAATATTTGTCAGTTCATAAACTCGACCCCTTCCCTCTCAATTTCTAAAAACTTCTTAATATGACAAAAGCAAAAACATTTTTGGGGATTTTTAGTTTTTTGCCGCTTCGTAAGTACGGCGCTGCTGGCGTGTAACAAAAAAAAAAGCTAGTTGGAAGACTTTAAATTATTTTTACGAAAGACGACCGACACAAAAACAAGAGGCTGAAATTAGTTGAAAGCACAAATCAAGTATTATGATAACAAAGCACAGGAGTATTTTTCGCAGTTTCAACCAAAAAGTCGCAAAGATAAACACGAAACCAGAAGCAAACAAGGCGCGAAAAAGAAAAAACGAAAACCAACGACACAAAAAAGAAGAAAACACCAAAAAGCTAGAAAACAAACGCCGACAAAACAAAAAAACAAAAGAGAGAAAAAACACGTTAGTAGAAAACACAAACAAAAAAAAACCGACAGACACGAGACACACGAGACGACACGAGACCGAACACGAGACACACAAGCCACACGAGACACCACGAGACCGACACACGACAACAAGACACACGAGGGACAGAAAGCTAAAGTTAAATAACTACAAAACAAGAAAAAAAAACTGTGGCGTGATTATAAAAAAGGTGTCAAAACGCAAGAAGAATACAAAAAACTCTGCCACGAATATAAAACTTTAGTAAAAAATTTTAATATAGAACTTGAACAAAACGTATTAAGACAAAATAATATAAAATCTTTTTACAACTTTGTTAATAAAAAAATCAAAACTAAGTCTAATATTCTTCCTTTAAAAACTGAAAACGGTGACTATATCACAAATGATCAAGAAAAATCGGAAATTTTGGCGCAGTATTTTAGTTCTGTATTTACTGAGGATGATGGTCAGTTTCCTGAATTTAAAGTTGAAAAAGTTGGAATTTTAGAATACATGTTGTTCAGCCCACGAAATGTTAGAAAAGCCTTAAGAAGTCTTTCAAACAAAAAATCTAAATCCCCTGACAGTATTCCGGCATGTTTCCTTAAACGAATGGCATCAGTTTTAGCCGAACCACTGTCCAAAATATTCAGTGTTTCATTTAATTCAGAAACTTTACCACAGGATTGGAAAATTGCTTTTGTAATACCGATTTTCAAAAAAGGTTTAAAAAGTGAAAAATCAAACTATCGTCCAGTAATAAGTCCAGTAATGAGGAATATTCGACTTAGTTTTGATTTTTTTTATTAACAAAGTTGTAAAAAGATTTTATATTATTTTGTCGTTAACATCTTTTGTTAGTAAAACAATGGAGAAGCTAGTAAAAGACGAACTTTTAGCCTTTTTTCAAATCTTTTGTCTAGGCTTCAACATGTATTCTAAAATTCCAACTTTTTAAACTTTATATTCAGGAAACTGACCATCATCCTCAGTAAATACAGAACTAAAATACTGCGCCAAAATTTCCGATTTTTCTTGATCATTTGTGATATAGTCACCGTTTTCAGTTTTTATATGAGGAATATTCGACTTAGTTTTGATTTTTTTATTAACAAAGTTGTAAAAAGATTTTATATTATTTTGTCTTAATACGTTTTGTTTAAGTTCTATATTAAAATTTTTAACTAAAAATTTATAATCGTGGCAGAGTTTTTTTTGTATTCTTCTTGCGTTTTGATACCTTTTTTATAATCACGCCACACTTTTCTTTTCTTGTTTTGCAGTTTTTTAATTTTAGCTTTTTTTAGCTTTAGCTCAGTACCCTCGTGTCCAGTACCCTTGTGTCCAGTACCGTCGTGTCCGGTACCCTCGTGAGCTCAGTACCCTCGTTAGCAAT
>JASAMX010033765.1:0-36282 GCA_030248175.1 Microlaimidae sp. YZB2_3
CTTTTTATGTCAGAGTAAAGACGAAAGGACGAGAAAAAGAAGACGAACAGAATTGACGCGGACGGACGGACGTAACGGACCTGGGATCGAACACCGATTTCGTGAATGAGGGCACTGCGGGAGAAAGAAGCGCACGCCACGTGGGAGTCGAAAAAAGATATTAGAATGTCCGTAATCCCAACGGCCACCAGTTCCTTCAACACAAAATAGTGTATCTTGCAATGAAAAAGATGACGAGTCATATTAGGATGTTTTAGTTTTGGGTGTGATAGTTCTAATGTATTTAGGTTTATTCCATCTAGAAGGCACAAAGAAGCTGATGGATTGGCACGGGATAAAATATTTTGTGTTGAATATTTCGAAAATTTGAATAAGGCATTTTTGAAAAGCATCGACAAAATATTTTCTGTTTTTTAGAAGATATTTTAAATAAAAAATTTAGTTCGAGTTTTTAAAAATGAAAAAACCCTTATATTTTTTAAATAATAAATGTTTTAAGAGACTAGTTAAATTTTCAAAAACATTAGTTAAAGTTTTTTGTGTATTAATATTAAAACTTAAGTTTAAAAAGTTTTTTCAAGATTTTTTTACAAAAGTCTCTTTAAAAAAAACCAACAAAGAATAAATACAATTTTGCAAAAGAAATATTATTACACCTCTGAAAATTTAGACCTTTTTTAACCAGAATTTAAAATTTAATTTCTAACATTTAGTTTTTCGGTAATGATAATTTTTATGTTCGTTACGAGTATTGGTCAGCAGCCTCTTAATTTAGGGGGTATACCCGATCCCCAAAATTTGGGGGAGAGGGGAGGGGTTCCCACAATTTTTGGGAGTATACCTCAAATACCCCATTTTTAATTTTTTAGCATTAAGACCACCTAAATTTTAGAGGGGGTTGTGGTGTCCGAGGTACTCTCAAATTTTAGGTAGGATAATGTCAGCAGTTTCAAAAAATTTTTTGGAGGGTGGGTGGGTGAGGTATAAAACTCTTCCCAATTCCCTTCCGCCTGCCCAAATATATGGGTTACGAGTTGCTTTGCATTTCGAACTAATCAAAAAGCCCAAAGAGCCAGAAGTCAAGAAATATTCTAGTACAATTAGGCTCTAGAAAATATTGTCAGAAACTCGTCTCTTACCGAAACGGAATAAATTCAAAATTATAAAATATTCTGTATACTGGGTATTGCAACCTTCTTTTATCCGTGATTGGAAACAACAACAACAAAACCCCAACGAACCTGATTGCAGTCAATGCTGTATCCGTGCTTTTTGGCGAAGAGTTTAGCCATGGAAATGTTGACGGCGAAGGCAACGATGGCAATTCCGATCGCATCCGAGATCACGTACGGCACCAAATCAAATCGAGGAAGCACCGGGGACGGAATTCTGCAAAAAATACATTTTATTAATTACTTACACCAGTCATGTTTAATTTACTTACTCTAAAAAACATTTTATTATTTACTTACACCAGTCATGTTTAACTTACACTATTTTGTTGTTTTTTTTTAATTTTATTACCCAATGTGAAACTTACCGCTCTGCTGCCCACTGTTAAGTTTTACTATTCTTGTAAAGGAATAGCAGTCTAAAACGTACAACTCTCACACTGTATCGTAGTATTGGGTAGAACTGCGGAACCCTCGGAACAGGAATTAAGATTTTCCAAAACTGAATAGGAACTAGAACCGGAATTCTATATTTTGTCCGAAACTTCCGGAACCGGAAATTCCTATCAAACTGCGAACTGAGGTCTGGATACTGAGACTCCTGAACTCTTATTAACACAGGATTGACCCCAACATTCCAGACCTGCTGTGCCCACATTGTAAGAAGAGCCCCCATGACACCAAACACCTGTTCAGCTGCACAGTTAAACCAACGGCGCTGAGACCAGAAGACCTATGGCGACAACCTAAGGAAGCTGCCATATTCTTAAATCTTTTCAGACTCCAAGAATGATGAAGAAGTTGGGCCAACAACACACAAAACATCAAACTGCGAAAAACCCAAAACACTGGAACCGCTACCAAAACCGTAATTGAGATTTTCCACAAATCCGGAATAGAAACCGAACCGGAATTCCAAATTTTGCCCGGAACATCCGAAACCGGAACTTCCTATTAAACTGCGAAACCCCCGGAACACTGAAACCAGAACCAGAACGGGAATTCGGATTTTCCAAAAATCCGGAACAGGAACCGGAACTCCAAACTTTTCTCGGAACATCCAGAACCCGAAACCAAAACTGTCCATCACTATAATCTAGGCAGTTTTTTACAGATCACTTAGAAGTGCAGATAATTTCTGGGGTTTTTAAAGGTTGGGAAAAGAACTGAACTTAATACCCTTGAAAATCAAAAATACGGGTTAAAAAAATTCCCAGACCACTTTTATAGACTACAATTTTATTATTACACACAAAATAGTACAATAGTTTCGTTCACATTTAAACATAGATTTGAGTAACATATTGCGAATTGTAAGCAACAAAACAGTTTGAATAGATTTTTGATTTGGGCGACATTTTGCAAGTTAATAAGTTCTATTATTAACAGTTTGACGTAACTTGAGATTAAATAATTTCACTGTTTGCAAACCAATTGCGAAGAAAACAAAACTAAAATTTACCCTGTAGGTATATCTCCGACTACAGTTATATCATATTTAATATCCAATTTCATCACATAAGAGACAGCTGTCACAATTATCACCTAAAAATACATTTTAATAAAAAACTGAATATAAAAGGATTTGGCACAAAATTAAAACTAAATTTGGGACAAAATGTAGTATTTTTTAGTTTCACTAAAAAACAAATAAAATAATTTAATACTGTAACCGTGAAATAACTTAATACTAAAGATTTAGAGACGTAAGAGCCAAGGATACTAAAGAGCCACAATTTTGGGACCTAAGAACCGCACTTTTTGGGACCAAAGAGCAACAAAAAGGTCACCTTTGAGCCAATGAAGAAAGATACAGAGATTATGAGAAAGAAATGGCGGGACTTTAGAGCTGGGTACCAAAGAGCCCAAAAAAGAGACACATAGTGACCAAAGAGCCAAACGGGCCAGACCCATAGATGAACATGGTCAAAAAGCTAGGGGGAGTGTTTACCCCGGGTAAATGACATTTCAAAATCTAGGGGAGGGGGTTCCTAGGGGGGTCGAACCCTCCCTAGCATTCTAGGGGGGTTGACCCGAGGTGGAAGATTTTGAAACCTAGAGGGGGGTCCAATTTCCGAAACAAAATACTTTTAAACCATTAAATGTTTGATAATAGTTTTTTATAAGATAATACTACATTTTATTCAATAAAAAGCGGTATTTAATAAAAAGGGTGTAAAAACATGAATTTCTGTTAAAAATTCACGTTTTTGGTAGAAAATATAGTATAAAAAAAGCACTTAAAATTTTATCGAGGGGGGGGGGTCAAATTTCAAAATTTAGAGGGGTCAGGGGTAAAAAATTCGAAAATTTGGGGGGAGGGGGGCTGGATCTTTTTCTAGGATGGGGGGGGACAAAATTTCAAAGCTAGGGGGTGGACCCCACCCCCCTCCCCTCTCTATGGCCAGATCTGTTTAAAAATAACGTTAATTCGTCTACTTAGTTTAGAAACCAGTAAAGATTATTGGAAAATAATTTAAAAAATCATGCGTTCAGTGGAAAACTCGTCTAAGCTGCGTTAAGCTATGCCACGAAAGATAGCCAATTGTTAGTTTTTTCTCCAAAATTATGTTCCACATTCCAAAAAAAAAAAGAAAGAAATTTCAAATTTTCAAAAAATATGCAACACATTTAAAAAAGTGATGGTTCAAAACCTCGAATATTTGCTCCGGATCTCCGACTATTTAAAGCGAAGGGAGCTACGGAGTTCCCCCATTTAAATTAGCTTCGGTGCCCCGCCCTTTTAAGCTAATTAAAGCTTGAATTACATTTAAAATTACTCTATTTGTATTTCTAAAACTATCTTTAGTGTTTTAAATAAGTTTTGAAAAAAAATTAAATTTACAAAAAATATTGCTCTAATTTTTTGGCCAGTTAGAAATACAATCAAGAAAATCGATAGATCATTGAATTATTAAGAAAACAAACTATTTGTAAAAAACGCATAAACATTGTGGTGATTAAAAAAAAACTTAATAAAAATAAAATTTAGTGCTATAGTTTATTGATGTGTTGCAATATCAAACTTGCTAAAATATTGCTTTTTTAAAATTTTTTAAAAAATATAGCTTTAAAGTCCCCTCTAAAAAGTTTATTTTGCTAAATTGCGCCATGTAGATGTAACGATGTTAAAAACAAGGCGCCGTCAAAAAAGTCCCTTCTAATGTATTTATTTGCAAAATTGCGCCATAGGGTAGTGCATTTAATTTCGGCACTTTTCTCAATTGGGCATTTTTGATTTTGGACTATATCTTTGGTAATCCTGGACGAAATACGACGTTTGATATCTCAAATTAGAGCTAATTGTAGATGACAGTCGTGAGCTTTTTATTTGTTATGTCATAATTTCATGTGAAATTGTGTGATTTATAAAAAATAAAATTGTTACTCCTTTTTAGAACATGGGCATTTCATGATTACGCAATAAATTAGTTTAAAAATTAAACTGTCCTGGTAAAATTTAGTCTATTTTCCGAATTTTTAGTCCTCGTGGTTCTACGTTACGTCTGTGGTGAGCAATCGTTATAAAATAAAATAGTGTAATTTTGGCACACATATTGCTGTAGGTAAAAACGGGTTCAATTAAGTAGTCGGGTGTTAAATTGTAGTTGTAAATAGTTAAAACACAACGTTGAAATGTGTAGGGGTCATAGCATTGCACTTAAAATCGATTAAGGGGGTCCTTTTAAAAAGTGCCGAAATTAAATGCACTTTTTCCCCAAATTTTGCTCATTTTGATACCATTTGGCATTTTAGCTGTAACTTTTTGCCAGTTACACGTTGAACAACAAGTAGAAGCTTAAATTAAAGAAAACTGTCTGGAGATAATGATAGGCTTTTAAATTTTTGAAAATAGTGATTTTTTACTGAGAAACAATCGATTGTTTGTAAAGCGCCGAAATTAAATGCACACATTTAATTTCGGCAATTTTCCATTTTTTTAAAAACTGATTTAATTAAGTAAAAAAACCACTTTCGTACAGTGAAACTTTTGTGACGCAACGCAGTATCGTGAAAGCTTCAAAATGAGTTATCAAACATGAAAATCGGGCTATACAATAAAAAGTTACATTGAAAAAACAAAAAAGTGCCGAAATTAAATGCACTACCCTATAACGATTTTAAAAAACAAAGCGCCGTCAACGGCTCTAAAGTTCCTATTTTCTGGCTCTTTGGTCCTAAAAAGTCAGGCTCTTAAGTCCAACTCTTTGAATCCTTGGCTCTTCTGTGTTTTTCATGATTATCTCCCACTTGGCTCTTTGGTCCCTTTCGTTCGCGCAGCTTGGCTCTAAGGTCCCTTTTTTCCTGCTTTTTAGTATCCAGCTCTAACATCCCATGGCTCTTCCGGCCCGTTACCATACTGATTACTGTAAAAATAACTATACAGCATTTACTGTAAAGCACTTAAAATTTTGAAACAAATAATAACCAAACAAAAAAGGTGCCAGAGTTGACTGGTTAGAGTTTGAGTGACTGCTAAACCACCACACCGCACAGTCGTCGTAGCTCTGGACATGTCCAAAGCTTTCGATACTGTCAATCACCACAAAGTTCATACGTAACTCTTTCTTTCATTGGCTCAAAAGGTGACCTTTTTGTTGCGTCTTTGGTCCCGAAAAGTGCGGTTCTGTAGGTCCGAAATTGTGGCTCTGTAGTACCCTTGGCTCTTACGTCTCTAAATCTTTAGAATTAAGTTATTTCACGGTTACAGTATTAAATTATTTTATTTGTTTTTTAGTGAAACTAAAAAATACTACATTTTGTCACCAAATTCTAGTTTTAATTTTGTGCCAAATCCTTTTATATTCAGTATTTTATTAAAATGTATTTTTAGGTGATAATTGAATGACAGCTGTGTCTTATGTGATGAAATTGGATATTAAATATGATATAACTGCTTAGTCGAGATATACCTACAAGGCTAAATTAGTAATATTTGTTTTCTTCGCAATTGAGTTTGCAAACAGTGAAATTAATTTAATCTCAAGTTACGTCCAAACTGTATCTAAGTATAGAAATGATCAAACTTGCAAAATGTTGCCCAAATCAAAAATCTATCTCAAACCTGTTTTGTTGCTCTACAATTCGCAATATGTTACTCAAATCTATGTTTAAATGTGAACGAAACTATTGTACTATTTTGTGTGTAATAATAAAAATTGTAGTCTATAAAAGTGGTCTTGGGAATTTTTTTAACCCGTATTTTTGATTTTCAAGGGTATTAAGTTCAGTCTTTTTTCGAAACCTTTAAAAACCCCAGAAATTATCTGCACTTCTAAGTGATCTGTAAAAAAATGCCTAGATTATAGTGATGGACAGTTTTGGTTTCGGGTTCCTGGATGTCTCCGAGAAAAAGTTTGGAGTTCCGGGTTTCCTTGTTCCGGATTTTTGGAAAATCCGAATTCCCGTTCTGGTTCTGGTTTCAGTGTTCTGGGGGTTTCGCAGGTTTAATAGGGTCTTTGAAGTTCCGGATGTTCCGGGCAAAATTTGGAATTCCGGTTCGGTTTCTATTCCGAGATTTCTCGGAAAATCTCAATTACGGTTTTGGTAGCGGTTCCAGTGTTTTCGGGTTTTTCGCAGTTCTCACGTCTTGTGTGTTGTTGGCCCAACTTCTTCGAGTCATTCTGGGGGTCTGAAAAGATTTAAAGATACTGTGGCAGCTTCCTTAGGTTGTCGCCATAGGTCTTCTGGTCTCAGCGCCGTTGGTTTAACTGTGCAGCTGGAACAGGTGTTTGGTGTCATGGGGGCTCTTCTTACAATGTGGGCACAGCAGGTCTGGAATGTTGGGGTCAATCCTGTGTTAATAAGAGTTCAGGAGTCTCAGTATCCAGACCTCAGTTCTCAGTTTGATAGGAATTTCCGGTTCCGGAAGTTTCGGACAAAATATAGAAATTCCGGTTCTAGTTCCTATTCAGTTTTGGAAAATCTTAACTCCTGTTCTGGAGGGTTCCGCAGTTCTACCCAATACTACGATACAAATTTGAGAGTTGTACGTTTATAGCTTGCTATTCCTTTATAAGAATAGTAAAACTTAACAGTGGGCGAGCAGAGCGGTAAGTTTCACATTGGGTAATAAAATTAAAAAAAAAACAACAAAATAGTGTAAGTTAAACATGACTGGTGTAGAAATAATAAAATGTTTTTTAGTAAGTAAATTAAACATGACTGGTGTAAGTAATTAATAAAATGTATTTTTTGCAGAATTCCGTCCCCGGCACGAAATCAAATCGAGGAAGAGCAATACGTAACTGAACGAAGTAAAAAAAGAAGAGAAGGAGAAAAAGAAGGGGAAAGGAAAAAGGGACAAGAAGCGCAAATAAGGTAAATAGGTCTAATGGCTTAAAATACATCTAAATAGGCTAAACGAAAAAATTAACGATGATGGCGTCATCATACCTCAAAAATGGCGTCATAATTTTAGGGTACTTTTTCATTTTTTGGCGGTGGGGGGACCCTCCAAATTAACGGGGGGCATTTCCAGACCGTGCACAGGTCCGGGGTGGGGCCTTGACTGAAAAAAAAAAATTCTACATCCTATACAGTGCTGATATAGGGTATTAGGCGGTAATATAATATCCATCGCCCGCCCCGCTCCCGCCATAAAAAAACCTGAAACTTATCTCCCCCATGACACCACGGAGGTCAGGCGCTGGAGCAAGGCACCCGTGGCGAAAAAATTTCACTTTTTTCAAACTATTCAAACAAGCAGACTGTTTCGTCAAACATTTCAAAAATGACTGTTGGCAACTTTTTACCGCTAGATCTGTCACTGCGCGTAGAGTGTTTTTGTTCACCCATTTTGAGATTTTCAAGGATTTAATACCGTGCCTGATTTTGATTTTACATATAAACGTTGTACACTGAGCAGCATAGGTGTTTCTGCAAGGCCAGTAATATAGTGCAATCTGTTCTCCCACTGGTTTTTATATGGAAATCTTTAGAATGTGTTGCCGACGTGCAACAACAATCCACTCTTTCATGCCGAACGGAACTCAATTCTGTAAAAAAGAAAAAGATACAACTTGGAGGTTGATGTGGTGTAGCCCGTAGGCCTGTTTTGGACCCGGCCCGGAATGTCAGCACGTTCTGGTGGCTCAATGGGGGATATTTTTAGGTTCAGGGGTCGACATTTCATGCTTGACGTATAGTTTACAGTCAGCAGAAAGTCTTCCCCCTGAGAATCAGGGCAAAAAAATACCGTAATCCTCGGCAATTGAGCCGTTTTTGATTTTTCAGAGCGGCGAAATTACGAAGGCATTCTTCAGATAAGGATCCTAAAAAAACAATCATATAAATGATGTTGTTTGTTAGAGGATGCTTGTTTCCACCATAGGTGGACTGGGAAGTTTCTGAAGGTTTGTGAGATACATAAAAAATATACAATCTTTAAAAAGTTTTTTTTTACGGGTTTGATAATTTTTGTACTAGAGAGTAGTGTTCTCTAAGTAAACGAGAGATTTTTTTTTTAAATTTTATGGATGTGGATCGCAGATAGAGAGTCGCCTGTCGGTAGTTTTCAAGTTTTTTTTTTTTTTGGAAGAGGGAACCTCGGGGAATGGAAGATAGAAGCACTTTAGTTAAAATGCACCCGTGAAAAAAGGGGCCCGACTACTGTAACGCCGAAAAGCCCTATGAAAAAACGCACCCGCCTATGAAAAAAGGGGTCCCATGGCGGGAAAAATAAAAGGGAGGAAACGACGCACCCAGCTCAAAAATGTCACATAGCACCTGCGAAAAAAAAAGAGTCCCACTAGTGTAAAAAAATCTTAGCTGCAGAAAAAAACCGCTGAAAAAATGCACCCCGCCTATAAAAAAGGGCCCACTGTCGGAAACTGTTTTTTATTACGTACAACAGAGTTTTATCAAACACACTACGAGCTAGCGTGTTTTTTTTGAAAAACGACACCTATCACCAAAAATTTTTCGACTTTTCGCAAAAAAAATTTCTTATCGACATAAATCTCTTTTTGTTTTTTTCTATATTAGGTAAGTGAACGAATGCATTTTTTTGTTTTTATTTAAGTTTTTAATTAAAAGTTTTTAAACGTAAAAATTTAAAAAATAACCCAAACACTAATGTTTATTTAGCAACAGACAATACAAAGAATCTAAAACAAATCAGAAAGATAAATGAAAAAAAAAAAAACACAATAGCTCAATAGTAACACTATTTGCTCGATTTTTTGTTATAATTGGTTATTCATGGTCTTTTTAATTCATTCAAAATCCACAAATTATAGTTATTGGCTACGTATGTCCTCTGCTAGTCTATATTTGAGGATTTTTTCTGAAAAAATAAAATGCTGATTGTTAATTTTAACAACTTTATTGATAAAAAGCAAGAAAACATAACAATAAGAACAACTTTAATCCAAGTTATTAAATGTTTCAGAGTTAAATTTTTAAACTTATCAGTTTGTTTTAAAATTTATATTTTTTGGCTGTACAAATACTACAGGGCTCTTGTAAAAATGGTTAAATGCACTCTTTTTGTAAAACCTTAAAAAAACTACCATGATCTCAACATAGATGTTTTTAATCTAGGGCAGGGGGGGTCCACCCCGGGGGGAGGGCGAAAATTTTTTAGGGGGGGGGGGTCCGGACCCCCCTGGCTCTTTAGGAGGGGTCGACCCTGGGTGCGACATTTGAAATTTGAAAATTTTGAATTTGAAATTTAGAGGGGGGTCAGGGGGGTTCGATTTTTTAACAAAGTTTTTTTAAATCAATAATTTAAGTGTTTAGGACTAATATTGAATTTTATATGCTAAAACAGCCTATTTAGGCCTAGAAAGTGTATTTAAACACTTGTTTTTAGCTAAAAAACCATGTTTTTGACAATAAATAAAAAAATTATACTTCGAAATTCGTCGGAAGGGGGGAGAGGGGGGTCAGCCTCGCTAGGGGAGGGGTCAGGCCAGACCGCTCTCGAGCTTGGGGGGGAGGGGGCCCTGGATTTTTTCTAAGGGGGTCCGAAATTTTGGCTCTAGGGGGTTGGACCACCACGGTACCCTCTCCCCAAAAACAGTTATGGTTGTCAATTGAAGTCATCTATTTATTAGTAGTATCTTGTTTTATGCATAGAAATATATTTCAATACCAAAAATAAAAATGCCCTGGCACTGCGCTGTTTAAACTAATTTAGTCTTGAAATTCCACATTACTTTATTGCCGCTTTGTTTTAAAACTATCATTAATGTTTTTTTAATAAGTTTGTCAAAAAACTTAGTTTGCAAAAAATTTTAAGATACGGTTTTAATATGTTTTCCATCCTTTGTTTCTATTTAATATATTAATATATGGGAAAACTAGTACAAATATAAGGCAAAATTCCGGAGCTTCTAAAACCAAATCGTCACTCCGGAGCTACACAGCTACAAATTACTCAAAGACAAAAATTATAAAGTTTTAATTGTTTTGTACTAAACTTTTTTTCAACGCTTCCCCACCTATTTTTACTGAAACCATAACAAAAAAATAAAGGACCATATTTTATATACAAAAAGATGTGCAGTATAGAATGAAATTTAGTAAATAATAAGCCAGAGCGAAAGAAATAATTGTATAGGGACCCAGATTTTTTCTGTTAGCAAGAAATATTAAAACTTTATAAATTTTGTCTTTGAGTAATTTGTAGCTGTGTAGCTCCGGAGTGACGATTTGGTTTTAGAAGCTCCGGAATTTTGCCTTATATTTGTACTAGTTTTCCCATATATTAAAATATTAAATAGAAACAAAGGATGGAAAACATATTAAAACCGTATCTTAAATTTTTTTGCAAACTAAGTTTTTTGACAAACTTATTAAAAAAACATTAATGATAGTTTTAAAACAAAGCGGCAATAAAGTAATGTGGAATTTCAAGACTAAATTAGTTTAAACAGCGCAGTGCCAGGGCATTTTTATTTTTGGTATTGAAATATATTTCTATGCATAAAACAAGATACTACTAATAAATAGATGACTTCAATTGACAACCATAACTGTTTTTGGGGAGGGGGACAGAGGGGTCCAACCCCCTAGAGCCAAAATTTCGGACCCCCTTAGAAAAAATCCAGGGCCCCCTCCCCCCAAGCTCGAGAGCGGTCTGGCCTGACCCCTCCCCTAGCGAGGCTGACCCCCTCTCTCCACCTTCCGACTAATTTGGAAGTATAATTTTTTTATTTATTGTCAAAAACATGGTTTTTTAGCTAAAAACAAGTGTTTAAATACACTTTCTAGGCCTAAATAGGCTGTTTTAGCATATAAAATTCAATATTAGACCTAAACACTTAAATTATTGATTTAAAAAGCTTTGTTAACAAATCGAACCCCCCTGACCCCCTAAATTTCAAATTTCAAATGTCTAAATTTCAAATGTCGCACCCAGGGTCGACCCCTCCTAAAGAGCCAGGGGGGTCCGGACCCCCCCCCCTAAAAAATTTTGGCCTTCCCCCCGGGGGTGGACCCCCCTAGCGGGCCTGATTAAAAACATCTATGTTGACAACTATGTAGTTTTTTTAAGGTTTTACAAAAAGATTGCATTTAACCATTTTTACAAGCCCTGTAGTATTTGTCAGCCAAAAAATATAAATTTTAAAACAAACTGATAAGTTTAAAATTTAACTCTGACATTTAGTAACTTGGATTAAATTTGTTCTTATTGTTATGTTTTCTTGCTTTTATCAATAAAGTTGTTAAAGTTAACAATCACATTTTATTTTTAGAAAAATCCTCAAATATAGACTAGCAGAGGACATACGTAGCCAATAACTATAATTTGTGGATTTTGAATGAATTAAAAAGACCATGAATAACCAATTATAACAAAAAATCGAGCAAATAGTGTTACTATTGAGCTATTGTGTTTTTTTTTCATTTATCTTTCTGATTTGTTTTAGATTCTTTGTATTGGAGGTCACCGGGGCCATGCGGCCAGCCCACAACCGGAGGAGAGTTTAACTCCCCCCGCGAACCAAGCCCCTCCCCCGCGGAAACCAACCGACAAGGCGGGGAGAGGAGAAAAAAAACCCCCCCCCCCCGGGGGGCCCACCCACACGCCGGCAGGGGGGCCGCGCCCCCCCCCCCTCTGTTGCTAAATAAACATTAGTGTTTGGGTTATTTTTTAAATTTTTACGTTTAAAAACTTTTAATTAAAAACTTAAATAAAAACAAAAAAATGCATTCGTTAGATATACTTAATATAAAAAAAACAAAAAAGATAGATTTATGTCGATAAGAAATTTTTTTTGCGAAAAGTCGAAAAATTTTTGCGTGATAGGTGCTGTTTTTCAAAAAAAAACACGCTAGCTCGTAGTGTGTTGATAACGCTCTGTTTACGTAATAAAAAAACAGTTTCCGACAGTGGGCCCTTTTTTATAGGCGGGTGCGTTTTTTCACGGTTTCTCAGCGTTTTTACACTAGTGGGACTCTTTTTTCGCAGGTGCATGTGCATTTTTTCTAGGGTGCGTTGTTTCCTTTTTATTTTTCCCGCCATGGGACCCTTTTTTCATAGGCGGGTGCGTTTTTTCATAGTTTTTCGGCGTTACAGTAGTCGGGCCCTTTTTTCACGGGTGCATTTTAACTAAAGTGCTTCTTCTTCCATTCCCGAGGTTCCCTCTTCAAAAAAAAAAAACTTGAAAACTACCGACAGGCGACTCTCATCCGATCCACATCCATAAAATTTAAAAAATCTCTCGTTTACTTAGAGAGCACTAGTCTCTAGTACAAAAATTATCAAACCCGTAAAAAAAAACTTTTTAAAGATTGTATATTTTTTATGTACCTCACAAAACCCAGAAACTGCCAGTCCACCTATGGTGGAAACAAGCATATCTAACAAACAACATCATTTATCTGATTGTTTAGGAATCCTTTATCTGAAGAATGCCTTCGTAATTCCACCGCTCTGGAAAATCAAAAACGGCTCAAATACAAGGATTGCGTCCTTTTTTCCCTGATTCTCAGGGAAGAGTTTTCTGCTGACTGTAAACTATACGTCAACCAGGTGAAGTGTCAACAGCCCCTGGAACATTAAAATTGTGCCATTGAGCCACCAGGAACGTGCTGACATTCAGGCAGCATCCAACGGGCCTACGGGTACCAACCACATGGACCTGGTTGCTGTATCTTTTCTTTTACAGAATTGAGTTCAGCTTGGCATGACTAGAGTGATTGTTGTTGCACGTCGGCAACGCGTTCTAGTTTTCCATATAGGAAACCAGTGGACCATTGCAGCTTCTGTACCACTGGCCTTGCAGAAACACCTATGCTGCTCATGTACAACGTTATATGTAAAATCAAAATCAGGCGGCGTCTTAAATCCTTTACGAAGATCTCAAAATGGGTGAACTGAACACTACGCGCAGTGAACACTCTAGCGGTAAAGGTTGCCAACATCATTTTAAATGTTTGACGAACAGTCTGCTTGTTTGAATAGTTTGAAAAAAGTGAAATTTTTTCGCCACTCGTGCCTTGTCTTAGCGCCTACCCTTTGCATAATCTGCATGGGGGAGATAAGTTTCAGGTTTTTTTATAGCAGAAGCGGGCCGGCGATGGATATTCCATATTACCGCCTAATACCCTATATCAGCACTGTTGTTGATGTAGAATTTTAGTCAAGGCCCCACCCCCAGACCTGTGCACGGTCTGGAAATGCCCCCCGTTTTATTGGAGGATTTGCCCCCACCCGCCAAAAAATGAAAAAGTACCCTAAAATTATGACGCCATTTTTGACCTATGATGACGCCATCATCGCTAATTTTTTGCAGTTTTTAGCCTATTTCAATGTATTTTAAGCCATTTTAGACCTATTTTTACCTTATTTTCGCTTTTCTTGTCCCTTTTTTCCCTTTTCCCTTCTTTTTTTCTCCTTTTTTTCTCCTTTTTTCTTTTTTGTTTCCCCCCTGCTTGCCCCCCCCCCCCGTTTTATTGCCCCCCCCCGTTTCAAAAAAGTTGCCCCCCGGGGCCCCAATTTTAAAATCCCCCCCCCCGTTTTAACCCCGTGGGGCAGTGCACAGGTCTGCACCCCTATTATTGGATTGTAGGGAGCAGATGTCAGTTTTACATTTTTTGTATGATAATAATATAAAATAATAATATTGAAAAGGAAATAACCAAAAAAAAAAACAAAAATTTGTAGAATAAGGTAAACTAAATAATAATTTGATAATTAAAGAGCATAGAAAGATCAAAGAATTAGAGGTAAAAAGACATAAATATAAGTGTAAGTTGAGTGTAAGGATAGAAGTAATGGCGATGCTAGAAGGTGCTGTTAAATGTTGATATTTTGATATTACTTTGTGGTTATATTATTGTTTGATGCTAAAGTTTCAGGTAATGCAACAACAACAGCAAACATCAAAATTTAAGTTTTTTCATTGGTTATTTTAAAGGACGATACTATATTAAATCTAAAATACACATTGATGATAAAACCTCATTAACAACTGTCAAACGATAGGAACACAAACACCACCCTGGGAGACCTGGTACAAAACTGTATTATAATTACCGAATTTCGGGGGCTAAAATCCTCCCCAAATTTTGGGGGTTTTGGGCAGGTTGTTTCAGAGTGGGGGGTTAAACCTGGATTTAGGGGTTAAAATCCGAGAAACGCTTTTAACCTTTTTTTAACCCATATCGTTTTTTTTTTCTGAAGTGCATTTTACCAGATTTGTGCACTGCCCCCCCCCCGGGGTTTTATTGGGGGGGGGGAATTCCAAAACGGGGGGCACGGGGGGCAACTTTTTTGAAACGGGGGGCAATAAAACGAGGGGGCAAGCAGAGGCAAAGAAAAAAAAAAGAAAAAAAGGAGAAAAAAAAGGGAAAAGGGAAAAAAAAGGACAAAAAAAAGCGAAAATAAGGTAAAAATAGGTCTAAAATGGCTTAAAATACATTGAAATAGGCTAAAAACTGCAAAAAATTTGCGATGATGGCGTCCTCATAGGTCAAAAATGGTGTCATAATTTTAGGGTACTTTTTATTTTTTGGCGGGGGGAGGCAAAAAAAGGGGGTAAATCCTCCAATAAAACGGAAGGGGCATTTTTACCCATATAGTTTTTTCGGTTTTAAAGGCAAAAAACCTAAACTTAGGTCAAAAAACCTTTTTTATTGCATTTTGAGCTTTTTATTGGTTAAAACACTTATATGACTTCAAAATTTAAGTTTGGAGGCAGCTATAAGTAATTTTAAAAACATTTTTGTCTTCATATTTCCAAAATTGGACGGGGCGGGGGGTATGTGTGTGCGTGTGGTTAAACCACTCATCTCAGAATTTTGTGGGAGGTTAACCCCTCTTCCATTCCCATGTATGGTTTTGAGTATTTTGGAGATAGATGGGGTTGATGAGTTGTTTTTTTTTTTTTTTTTTTTTGAAAAAAGCTAAACCCCATTATTCTCCTACGTATGTCTTCAGTCCGGCTAAGGGTTATAAGTGGAAATTAGGGCTGGTGCACACTTATGACAAAACGTCCTTTGGACAAAGTCCAAAGGACTTTTGTCCTTTGGACTTTGTCCAAAAGACAAAATCCAAAGGGAAAAGTCCAAAGGACAAAATCCAAAGGACAACGTATTCATACTTTTGTCCTTTGGACTTTTCCCTTTGGATTTTGTCCTTTGGACTTTGTCCAAAGACAAATTCTAAGCAGCGGTCATACTTCGTCCAAAGGCAAAAGTCCAAAGGACGTTTTGTCATAAGTTGGAACCAGCCCTTAGAGCTTGCCACTAACCTTCAATATCATTCTTCAGAGCTCCAACCATAAAAGCCAAAGGAGCTTAACATTAATATTTTTATCGTTTTTTATAAGTGTTAAGATATTGACATTGACTAGATAATCAATGGCGTAATGTTTAATTAATTATTAAATTAGAAAAACGAGGATAAAAAGCGGGTATCCGTTCCGAGGGAACATTACTAGTGGGCTGTTGACACCGTTTGCGCGTGTTTCTAAGTGCACTCTGATTCGACCGAAGCTAAGCGAAATTCCAGATAGAATCGTGGATTTCGGAATCTTCGGACGGTGGCTTCTCTCTGAAAACTGGATGAAAAACTACGATATAAACTTTTCTGAGGACGACCGGGTGGTCAGTTGATAAAACGGCGTGACAAAGTGTGCTGTTGTTGTGATGCTTTAGGAGTCGGATGCTCTATAAAGAAAATGGTAGTTTTTTTACGCTCCTCGGAACTTTAATTTATTCAGCCATCATTGTCACAACAATTAAATTTCAGTCTACTACAAGAACAAGAAGAAACAGGAATTAATTTTTCTGAATTAACCTCGGTGCAGAAAGAAGCAAATCTCCTTTGGCCAATTAAATAAATCGTTGATTATTTTTTAGATTCCGCTTGTCTGTAAAATACTTGTCGTCGTTACTATGAAACAATGAATCAGAAGGGTCATAAAAAAACTGAATCAGAAGGGTCGTAACTGTGACTCTTTTTATCTTTTAATTTACAGATAGTGTAAAACTTACGAGTAAGAGTCGCGTTGATTTTACACGGATTGTGATTTGTGACTTATTATGTCAGAATAACGACGTAGCTTGGAGTGTCGTATTGATTTATAGTTTTTGTAAAATGTGTACGATTTTGTGACAATAAATGATTGACCAGTCCATTAATTGGTAATTCACCATTTTAACTTAGTTTATTTTGCCTTTAAAAGTTTGGTTTAAAGTACCTAGTTCACAAATTTTGAGGTTTTAGAAAAATTCTATAATGGATAGGTTTAAAACCGCTGTGATAATGTTTCACAAGTTTTCTAAATGTTTTTTTGGTTAAATCTCAAGGTGTATAGACTAAAACTAAAGTCTTCCAGGCTGAAATTAAGGGCCTAACCGCTCTCCGCAAGGAAGAAATAAACAATAAACCCGCGGGCGATAAAATTTTTTTTAAAAATTTCAGCTGTTATGTAAATAATTATTATTTAGTTGCGTCATGTGTTTCTCTGCACGTGATATTTTCTTAAAAAACGAGTGGTTACTTTACCACTCATCTATTTTTACCTTGATAGAATTTATCTTTAGTTCAGAATAAGTGTCTTTTACTGCACGAAAGAAGGTACAAAAAGAAAAAAAAACTTGAAAAAATCTTAGTTTTCTTAGTTTCTTAAGTTTAAACCTATACTTCATAAAAATTGCTACACGATTATATGTTTCACTACGTTGAAGTGCTTGTGATATAAGTTTGTGCTGGGAAAAAAACTGGGAACCAAGCGAGCCAGCAGCGCCGTACCTATGAAGCGACAAAAAACTAAAAATCCTAAAAAAATGCTTTTGATTCTGTAATATTAAGAAGTATTTAAGAAATTTTGAAGAGAAGGGGTCGAGATTTTGAACCAATAAATATTTAAATTATTTTAAACCGTAAAATGTACTAGTCGCTCGCTGTTTCTCAATTTTGCCCCCACATATGATTGGCTAATATGACTAAAACTATAAGTGGAAATTATTGATGTTGGTAACCTTTAATTATTAAAGGAGCTCAAGATTAATATTTTTATCGTTAAGTGTAAATGTTAAAATATGCATACTGTGTTTTAAATAAAAGGTAATAGAACTATAACGTCACAACTCTGTAAAGATATTTAACATTAAAGAACTTCGGTTTATATGGGAGGGTTTTGACTGTCGTGAAAGCCCTTTCCTTTGGTATTTTTATGGTACAAGCTGAAAAAAGTGTATTAAAAGCTTATCGGCTTAAATGGTACGAAAAGCACTAAAAGAAACAGCAGAAAATAGTATCGCACCAAGAACTGCATACAAAAACTATGCACGCAACAACAATAAGCCAGATAATCCTACACAGCTTAGGTTAATTATATTATTTAACAAAATACAATCGAACATAAACCGCGTTTACAAAAAAATAAAATAAAAAAAAAATGAGGAAGGCGTTTTAAATCTTGAAATCTCGAAAAATTTGAATCTCAAAATCTAAAAATTTTCTCGAAAAAACCGGTTTAACTCATTTTTAAGAAGAAAGAACATGAAGTTTTAATTTGTTTATGTAAATTCAAATACTGTTAATGTAATTGTCTGTGCAAGGACCTATTAAGCTGCGGGTCCCGCTTGTTGTAAAATACTGGTTTCGGTCATTAAAATAGCCAAAATGATCTAAAAAAAGAACAAACAAATCAGAATATTAGGTCACATTCCATTTTCAAAAAAATGAACTTAAAACCAAAAATTTCTGTTTTTATCTCTGTCCCTTCTTTGGACCAGGTTAATATTTTTATATCGACCAAATCCAAACTGCATTTTTAAAACAAAAAATAGTATAAACTACTGTTTCTATTTAACTTAAAATCTGTTTGATGATATTGTTTGATGGACGTGGTCCAAAAAGAGTATCCGGTTCATATTTTTCTCGCCAAAACAAATCAACTCAGTCCAAATAATAAACGGTCCAAGTTTTATGAATACAGCCAAGTCAGAAAAATGCAAATGTGGAGTTGATTATATAGATGGAATGCTATTTTAAGGTTCAAATTAACAATCTTCAAATAAGACCATTTTAATTCGAGCTTTATGTCGGTTTTACAGCATGGTACCGAAAGTCAAATTTTTTGGTAGGTTTTGGTAAACGGAGTATTTTACTCTTCTCTATTCAGTTACTGTTATGGTATATCAACCGCAGTACAACTTTATGTTTCATATTTTGTATGGACCTACTTAGCATTACAAATTTTTGGGTCAGCGGTCCCGTCACGAAATCAAAATTCGTTTTAAAACAAATTTTCCTATTTTTAAACCGAAGATTTAATTTTTTACCCCTGACCCCCCTCTAGCTTTTGAAATCTGACCCCCCCCCCGCTCCTCTCTTGGGAAAATTTTAAGTACTTTTTTTATACTAATTTTTTTTTCTTAAACGTGGATTTTTAACACAAATTCATGTTTTTACACCGTTTTTATATCAGAATATCGTTTTTTATTCAATAAAATGTAGTATTATCTTATAAAAAAATTATTATTAAACCTTTAGCTTTAATGGTTTAAAACTATTTCGCTTTGGACATTGGACTCCACCTGACCCCCTTCTAGGTTTCAAAATCTTTCACCCCGGGTCGACCCCCCCCCCTAGAAAGCTAGAGGGGGTTCGACCCCCCTAGATTTTGAAATTTTAGCCGAGGTAAACACCTCCCAACCTCCAGTTTCGGTGACCGTGTTCATCTATGTATGACATCACATGAGTAAAAATGGTAAACAAGAGAACAACACAAATAGATCAGTTATACTTTTGAGCTATAGTTTTTTAGGTTAGAACTTATGTTGTTTTTAAAAGTAACTTTATATTCAATTTTTTTTAAATAGGTAGTGTTTTCATCAGATTTTAGTGTAAATTTTTCTAAGATGGAAAAATGATCAAGCGATGGTGATTCAGCGCAAACGAGTTCAAAATTTTTGTTTTGTTACTTAATTTTCAACCCAAATAAAATTGCGAATTCCGGTTCCTATTTTAAATCGTTTGAAACTCTCAATTTCGTTTCTAGTTCCAGTGTTCAGGGGGTTCCTCCCATCACTACAAATTATATATTTTTGAGCTCAGAAAAGTATGGACAATTTGCACAAAAATTTTCAGACGTAAGGATTTATATGGTAAAAAGTTAGAAAATTGGCTGAAAAAAATCGCCCCTAAATTTGGGAGGTTTGGGGCTAACCCCGCAAAATTTTTGAAATTTTTTTTCAGGTGGTAGCCAAAAGTTCAAGGAGCTTAACTTTAAATATTTGTATATTGGCGCGTTCAAAAGTTATAAGAGCTCAAACGAAAAATTTTTTGTCACAATTTTCCCAGTATCTCTAAAAAAACAGAGAGTAGGTAAAAATGTTGATCAAACTTATTAAATTGCTGCCGTCGTTTGGAGTTTTTAACGAAAACATCGAGGGTTTTTGCAATATAAGTTTTTTTCTAATACGCAATATATCAACAAATACTGCACCAAATTTAACAATCAAGGTATCCAATTAAAGCAGCCGCTTTCTTTTAGTAAAACTTTTATAATTTAAAATCTTGTACTTATTGAGAAATCTTTTAAGTACAGAATTTCGATAAAAAACGCGATTTTTGGGGGCCATATCTCTTGAACCACTAAAGATATTTTGATGAAAAACATTTTGTGGGCTATTGGGGGCAGAGTATAGGTGGGCAGCCTCTCGGATTTTTTTTTAGGGGTATAAGGTGGGTCAAATTTTAGGGGGGGTGTCCGGCAAGACCCGAATTTTGAGGGGGGGTGTACGCAATATTTCCGCGCTGCCTTAAAATGGGCTTAAAACGCGTTAAAAAACGTAAAACAAGCTTATAAATACTTTAAAACTGTGTAAAATTAAAATAAGACCTTATTGCAACTTATAAATTTTATTTTTTAATTCTTTTAATAATAACTAGCCTTGAAAAATGCTCTAAGAATAGAGCAGGAAAAAGGGGCGATTTTTCCCCGGGCGTATGTTTGGACAGAAAAGATGTGGACTAGTCTGAGATGGAGAGTATGTGGACTATAGAAAGTTTGCATTTGGTTTGGCCAGCTGGTCACTAAGTAAAAATTTCTACCATAAGGTAATAATTTGTTTATACATTGATCTAATCACACAGCACTGTTGCATTTTTTTTAGTTTGATGAAATGTCAATTGAAAAAATCATACTCACAGCAATCTTTGACAAGCGTGAAATCGCCACTTTTTCAAATTTATAGTTGTTTTTTACACCTACAAATATAACCTTCAACGTGGCTGCAACAGTTGTTCGTTAGATTAAAAAATATCCTCCATTAAGTAACAAAATTTAAATCACGAGAATCTGACGTCACTTTTTCAGCCAATAAAGATTCGATTTAATACGTAGTATTTGTTTGACAAAGTGACGTCAGATTCTGGTGATTTGAGTGGTTACTTATTGGGGGGGGGAGGATTTTTTAATCCAATGAACAACTGTTGCAGCCACGTTCGGTTTACCTTTAGTCCACATCTTTTCTGTCTAAAATACGCCCTAGGAAAAATCGCCCCTTTTTCCTGCTCTATTCTTAGAGCATTTTTCAAGGCTAGTCTACCACTTTTTTTCAATTAAATTAAATTAAAAAATAGCTTAGTAAACTATAGTTTTAAGTGCGCAATGACATATGTTTATAATCATTCTGGTGCCGAGATATATTTTTTTAAATAAAAAATAATAATAAGAAGAAGATAAATTTAAATTACAAAATTTACCCATGTTGTTTAATTATAGTTAGTGCGGTGCAGTTGCGCTCCAGGCAAAGTTTATCTACGTTCTCTAAACATAGTTGGCGCGATGCCGTGCGCCAATGATTGCAATTATAGTTTTTAAAGTAAAAATAATAATAATAATAATAAGATGATGAACATGAATTACAAAATTTACTCACGTTCTCTAAGTATAGTTGGCGCGGTGCCGTGGGTTAAATTGCAGTGTGGCACCCCGCACCACCGATAATTACCGGCGCGTGGCGCTCCCGCGCCACCGACGCTTATTATTATTTTTTAATAAATAAAACTTTTAATTAATTTTGTCATCAGTAATGCAAGAATTAAAAAAAGTACTCTGTTGTTTTTGCCGTTTTCCGCGCGGTTGAAGCAGATGGCGCTGGGAACTGGTTCCGTTTCTGCCACCAATTAAAACCCGTCTGCTTTTTTTGTGCGGTTTCTATCAGGGGATGTTGGTTGTGTGCTCTGTACAATCCTTATTGTTGCCAAAAGGCTGTTATTGTGCGGTTGGGATTTTTTACTTGTCGATTTTTCAAATTTTTTATTTTGATCAATAAATCGATAACAAGGACCTAAATGAAAAAAGTGCTTCCTAAGAAAGTTGCGTAATTCTTTCTTCTTTCTAATGAGGCCATGTTTATTTTTGATCAATCAGTAACGAATAAGGAATATCGCTTTTAAGGATGGAGCGTTGGAATGATAATAATAATAAGAAGAAGGTTCTAAATTTCAAAATTTACCCACGTTCTCTAATAATAGTTGGCGCGGCGCCACCCATGATGTGTTTCAGTGGCGTGCCCAGGATTTCATTTCGGAGGGGAGGGCGGTCTGAGGGGGCAATACTAACCCTGAAGGGGGTTTGGGGGCGGCAGCCCCCCAGATATGGGGGGTCTGGGGGGTCAGAGCCCCCCAGCGGGGTCAAGGGGCGGAGCCCCTTGTCAGGGGGGTCCGGGGGGCAGAATGCCCCCGGGGGGAGAAAATTTTTAATTTAAGGCGCTAAAATACACTAGAAATTTTAATTCCAGATAGGGTAGTGCATTTAATTTCGGCACTTTTCCCAATTGGGCATTTTTGATTTTGGACTATATCCTTGGTAATCCTGGACGGAATACGACGTTTAATAGCTCAAATGAGAGCTAATTATATGTAGATGACTGTCGTGAGCTTTTTATTTGTTATGTTATGATATTTTCATGTGAAATTGTGTGATTTATAATTTTAAAAAAATGTTACTCGTTTTTAGAACATGGGCATTTCATGATTACGCAATAAATTGGTTTAAAAATTAAACTGTCCTGGTAAAATTGAGTCTATTTTCCGAATTTTTAGTCACCGTGGTTCTACGTTGCGTCTTTGGTGAGCAATCGTTATAAAATAAAATAGTGTAATTTCGGCACACTATTGCTGTAGGTAAAAACGGGTTGAATTTAGTGGTCGGATGGTAAATTGTAGTTGTAAATAGTTAAAAGACAACGTTGAAATGTGTAGGAGTCATAGCACTGCACTTAAACTCGATTAAGGGGGTCTTTTTAAAAAGTGCCGAAATTAAATGCACTTTTTTCCCAAATTTTCCTCATTTTAATACCATTTAGCATTTTAGCTGTAACTTTTTTTCAGTTATACGTTGAACAACAAGTAAAAAGCTTAAATTAAAGAAAACTGTCTGGAGATAATGATAGGCTTCTAAATTTTTGAAAATGATGAGTTTTTGACTGAGAAACAACGGATGGTTGGAAAGGGCCGAAATTAAATGCATACATTTAATTTCGGCAATTTTCATTTTTTTAAAAACAATAATAAGAAAAACAAACATTTTTTTAAAAACTAATTTAATTAAGTAAAAAAACAACTTTCGTACAGTGAATTTTTTATGACGCAACGCAGTATCGTAAAAGCTTTAAAATGAGCTATCAAACATAAAAATCAGGCCATACAGTGAAAAGGTACTAATTACCTTGCAGCTTTGGGCTACTCTTAGCCCCGGCATATCCGGTACCCTACGCAGTTAAGTCCCATAACTGCCAGCCCCACGAGGTCAAAAGACCTCGTGCACATGATACAATCCTTTCCCTTATTCATTCCTCACCTACTCCTTTCCGTGCAGTCTTCTCCCACTCCCCGACATTAGCTCTTAGCCCCATACGCGAGTGTTCTCCTTATTTTCCGCATAGAGAAACTTTCTACCCCAAAATAAAGTTTCCGCCATGCACACACTCGTTCCCCTTCACTTAAACGTCGCCAAAAAAGGCATTTTTAATATCGTTACCAAGGGTAACAAGAAAGAGAGAGCTCACATGTCGAGTATTTCATACAAATCCCGGGACAGGTAAAGCTATGTCCTCATTGGCTGTGAAATCTAACGCACACCTCTTGTGACAACACGAACGCCACGTAGCGTCCGTTTACCCAAGCAGCTTAATTCATTTGGAGCACCGCACAATTTTGTGCATAATAATAATTTCAAGCGTTCTTATTAAAACTTTACGGAATGTTAATATTTGGCCTGATGAGGTCTTTACGTCCGAAACACGTGTCGCCTATATAACTCCTATGAGTTAGTATTAACATTCTAGCTTTATGCGTCTTTTTTAGTTTTGCCTCCTATGAAGCAAATCTAAAATTTTCGCGATAAAGCCGTTGCAACATTAAATTATACACATTAACATATCAGTTAATAAACAGCTTAAGTGCTCCTAAAGGTATTTTATATACCTATTTTTACATACGTTTATGTACCTTCTTGATTTCATCTTAGTTACCAAATACTAAAGGCAGTGCGTCCCACCTACATCCTTAATATTTACATACTGCGTCTTTAAACCCCAGTGTCAATGGAAACCTACTATCATGCAAACCGCATTAACCCGCGTTTTAAGCCTAAAAAAGGCTAGTATGGGCACTCCATAAATGCTAAAATCCCACTCCAAAAAAGAATTAGCCTATATTGTGCTACATACGGAGAGGCTAGAAAGTGACTATGTCGATGGGAACATGGCACTAGCTCTTGGGCTATCTTCCACTAGTGTGGAAAACTACTATTGCTTACAAAGCGGGACCCAGGTGGGATGCTGTCGCCCTATGGAGGCAGCTGGCTACTTAACTGAGGCTAAAAGTCCTTCTGCAACGACAGTTGGATGTTGTCACCCTATGGTGCCAGCACGTTTCAGAGCGGTAGTTAAAAGTCCCTCCTGCAGTACCGAGCCCGTACGAGCGTCACTCAGTTGCGACCATCTGGACGGGGCTGGGGGTGTTATGCCTCACGACATGGGTTTGGTCGACTGTGCTAACGTTGCCCTCATAACATTCGCGGCTACCCACCGAGTTATAAAAATACCATTATTGCCTAAAACATAACCCTCACGCGCAAAACAGAAAGCCTCGAAGTGTTATGGCGAATATGTAAACTTTTATAAGCTAAAGCAGGCAATGAGAAACCTTATGATTTATCCGGATATTTTGACCACGCTTGAAAGCGCACAAACTATACACAATGCCCTAACTCCCAATAAAATTGCTGTATATTTAAAAACGATTATACCAATGACAAATCATTTACCAATAATAAAAATAACCCAACATAGTGTACGCCTAAAACGGGTAATATAGTATAAGTGTTACTGAAAAACCGCATATCTATAATGTTTATAGCTATTCCCTAAATTCTCGCATCACTTTCATTTCGAGCCTAAATACACTATCTATCATCCAGCAATGAGTCGCTAAAAATAAATATAAAAATAAAAAATAAATAATTAATGGTCTATTTCTTAATGCCGAATAAAGATCGTCTACTTTTTGTCTAACAAGAGATAAAAGTAGCTACATAAAAATAACGGCTAAAAGCGACTTGTATTTCAGGCTTCACAAAAGTGACAAGTAATATTTTCACATTTAACCTTGAACGAATAATCTAACTTTGAAAAAACTAGCTGTGTATGGTTGCACTACGATTTTGTGTAAACTATTGTCTTTTGCGTATTATGTCACAGAATAAAAGCAAAAGTAAAACGGAAACGTCACAAAATACGTTCAGGCTTGAATTTTTTGGTATGCACTCAAAGACATGCTTTATTTCCACAAGTGCTTAAAATGCTCGAGTTTTGGAAGACAACAATCACGCGAGTTCCATATGAGCATGAAATTTCTAAATAAATAACAATAAGAAATAGAAAAGAATTACAGTCATCCTAATAGCACACCCTCAGTTTCAGCATTATCCGATAACCCTCAGACATTTCCGACCAAACAGTGAAATAACGCAAACATTCGGATGCAAAAACCCAAGCCGTGGAAGCATCATATAATAAATCTTAAGGAATTATATGTTTTGCTCTATAAAAACACGACAATTTTTAGTCGTACAAAACTTATTGATCTCAAAATAATTGCGACCGACCGAGTGCAATTTTAAGCAGTAATTCAAGCCTTCCGGTTTTACAATCCTTACATAAGGCAACATGCAATTAAATGGCCCTTGTCGATGGCTTCGGTTATCCAATAAGGTACCTGCACTAACACTGTAAAAAAGCATGTGATAAATATGGTAAACGGATATCTTCCAAGTTTGCATGAGTGAATTTTGGTTGCTATCAGTGGTACCGCGTTTGTCTATAGGCAAAACGGCCTCGGCTGGCTTAAATGTGCCTGGCTGGGCACTCGGGCAATACTTTCTCCTTGCAAATTTGAGGAGCACCGTTCACACATTTCACTGCTTTGGTGGCGGTAATACCATTTTAGACGCATATCGCCTTTTAACGTATTTAAACGAACTCTATACTCGCAAAAGTTAGTTCACCCTAAGCCGAATCGTCAAACAATCTTATGGTTATAAAACTTCGGCCGTTTTAATTTTAATCTCTACGTGAACTTCAGTAGGCAACATAAGCTAACAAATTACCGCACACACCGAAATAATTTAAAAATAAAATACTTTATTTAAGTTAAACTATTCATTAATCAAAAAATAATATAAAAATATTATGTTATAACCGTAATATAATAGCAAGACTGGTTTACTGACAAAAAAGTAAAAAACAAACCAGCCACAAAATATTGAGAGTTCCTCAGGAAGTTCGACTCATCGGTTTGTAACACTTATATTATTAAATTATTATTCTATGAATTTATAAAACTGTCATTGATCAAATTAACAATAGGCATAAATGTCGTTCAAATACATATACTTTTAATAATTCTTTCTGCTTATACATAACCTTGTAAACCATACTCCCTGGTATTTTAATTTTATGCTTTAAATTTTGGTACACTGTTGTGTTTATCCGTTCAAGTTACACACGAAACGTGTAATTAAATATGTACACAGCTATTTTTTTAAAAACAAAATGCTATTTGTTTATATTCGCCGCTTTGTAATATCACTTCGATACCTACGGTTTTCTGTCGTTTTCATTTCTATTTTAACTATAAAAACCACCAAGGTTTTTATTTTTATGTTTAACTCTAAACACCTTAAAATTTTGGCTCATATAAGGTAGAAAATCACGGATCAAGTGCCGTGTCACAACCCGGCATTTCTGTGTTTATTTAATGTGGTACATTTATTACGCCAACATTTAATTTTATTTTATTATATTGCATATGTACAAGTGGCCTTTGTCCAAATAAACCTCATATATGCGTGTTAATCTCTACAATCCTGTACCAAGAATCACATAAAAACATTGCATACTACCTACCCACTTAACAACTTAATTGGTAACATATCAACGCATATAAAGGCAAAAAAGCAGTTATCAAAATTAAAATGCCCTACGATAAGATAAATTTAATATAATAGTCAAAACTGGGCCTGTTTTGCCCTGCCTATTTATATACTTGCTATGTATTTTCAACATTTTAAAAGTTATATACAGTCTAATCATACTAATGGCGTCATTCGCAAATGTACCACGAGTGTCCATAAGAAGAAATTCAAAATCAGCGCGAAGGCCTCTCGCTGCGTGCGACGGCCAATCAGCGTCGATCCACACCCCATATCCGCGCGCGCGAAATTTAAGAGGGCCATCTGCGCAGTCAAACCAATCCCGTCACTTTCTCCGCCTTTCTTAGTGCGAAACAGCCCGCCCTTTTTCCCAAAAACTCTTTTCCTTTTCCGGAAAAGAATATTTATTTTCTCCAAAAAAATTATTTTCAATTTAAAAATCTTACGAATTTAGAGTCGTGAAACTCGATAATTCAAGGAGAAAGTTTATTACGCACGACCGGCAGGATCGGTCAAATATCCCACACAGTTACATATTATTGACACATATTTATTCCCCCGTATCATGTGCCATCCCTGTAGTGGTAACCGTGGCCTTCCCTCCTTTTAAAGCTGCCATTTCCCAAGGTACTAATTACCTTGCAGCTTTGGGCTACTCTTAGCCCCGGCATATCCGGTACCCTACGCAGTTAAGTCCCATAACTGCCAGCCCCACGAGGTCAAAAGACCTCGTGCACATGATACAATCCTTTCCCTTATTCATTCCTCACCTACTCCTTTCCGTACAGTCTTCTCCCACTCCCCGACATTAGCTCTTAGCCCCATACGCGAGTGTTCTCCTTATTTTCCGCATAGAGAAACTTTCTACCCCAAAATAAAGTTTCCGCCGTGCCCACACTCGTTCCCCTTCACTTAAACGTCGCCAAAAAAGGCATTTTTAATATCGTTACCAAGGGTAACAAGAAAGAGAGAGCTCACATGTCGAGTATTTCATACAAATCCCGGGACAGGTAAAGCTATGTCCTCATTGGCTGTGAAATCTAACGCACACCTCTTGTGACAACACGAACGCCACGTAGCGTCCGTTTACCCAAGCAGCTTAATTCATTTGGAGCACCGCACAATTTTGTGCATAATAATAATTTCAAGCGTTCTTATTAAAACTTTACGGAATGTTAATATTTGGCCTGATGAGGTCTTTACGTCCGAAACACGTGTCGCCTATATAACTCCTATGAGTTAGTATTAACATTCTAGCTTTATGCGTCTTTTTTAGTTTTGCCTCCTATGAAGCAAATCTAAAATTTTCGCGATAAAGCCGTTGCAACATTAAATTATACACATTAACATATCAGTTAATAAACAGCTTAAGTGCTCCTAAAGGTATTTTATATACCTATTTTTACATACGTTTATGTACCTTCTTGATTTCATCTTAGTTACCAAATACTAAAGGCAGTGCGTCCCACCTACATCCTTAATATTTACATACTGCGTCTTTAAACCCCAGTGTCAATGGAAACCTACTATCATGCAAACCGCATTAACCCGCGTTTTAAGCCTAAAAAAGGCTAGTATGGGCACTCCATAAATGCTAAAATCCCACTCCAAAAAAGAATTAGCCTATATTGTGCTACATACGGAGAGGCTAGAAAGTGACTATGTCGATGGGAACATGGCACTAGCTCTTGGGCTATACAATACATCATTTTTAGTTAATCAAAAACTGGAAGGATTTTATTTTTCTCAAAGATATATTGTGTAATCTCATTTTAAGTGACATATTGTGATCAAGTTTTATAATAAAACTATAGATCATGTCTGGCGCACACAAAAATACACACACAGACACACACACACACTCACACACACACACAAATGCACGCACGCACACAGGCAATTACGCATGAATTACGCATTACGCATAAATTCATTTTAAGTGACATATTGTGATCAAGGCTTATAATTAGAGTATAGATTTTAAACGTAAAAAATACTGTGCACATCAAAACATTAATGTTTATTAAGGCTAATCAGATAAAAGTAGGCAAGAACAAAAACAAGCCTAAGACTAAGGTTATTTTTTTGTTGAACTTAATAACACCAAAGTTTTAATTTAAGATACCAAAACACAACAATGCATTGGGAAACAAACAAAATTTGTCAGTATAAATTGACTTTTTATTATAAAAAATTGACATTGTCCTAAATAACATAACCTTAAAGATTTTTTGAAAACAGTATTTTGATTGCATAGATTTGTCTGGATGTTAAGTTGTTTAGGAGAAAATTTTGTTAGCTACAACTGAACTGGAGCTGGACAAATCAGCCTAGTATTTAGTTTTTTTTGTTATTAAAAAAAATCATTTATAATAAAATGTTTTACTTGTTTTATTTTTAAATACACATCATCGTACATTCCATTTATGTCTTCTTCAAGTTGAGTTTGATTCAGTGTATTTATGTCTATTTTTAATTGTTTTAATAAATGTTTCGCAAATTTTATATAATTGTCTCTAAACAACAAAAAAAATTTGTAGATGTACAATTCTTTTTACAACAACAAATCTTAAAAACAAATTAACTGTAAAAAACAATTTATAGCGGGGGTGATAGCTCCCATAGCCTTTACTATACTCCTGTTAAAAGTTGTAATTTTTGATTTATAAGTCCCAATTGGACATTTTTCAGGTTAAAAACTATCTTATATCTTTTGTAAAAAGGGTTAAAAATAGTATTAAAAAGCTCATAAAAATGTGTGAAATAATGCTAAAACATTCATTTTAATATTCGTTTTGTTTTTAAAAGGGTTATTTCCTCTCGCTCCTCGCCTTAGAGTTGATTTGGAAGCCGTGTTGTCATTTATCTGTCTTAAGCTGTTATGTCAAAACTCAAGGCGGCCGTGTGTGCGTTTACCATTGTAATTATGTACACAGGCTTTCAATCCTGGCAGTGTGTTACACGCTATAAAAATCCAAAGGCGCATCCCCCTCTACCCCTGCCTCCCCAGTTGTGGCATCACTGTAAATCTGCCAATGAGTGGCCTTGGATCTCGCAATGTGGTGGCGGAAGAATACTTTTCAAATATTTGGCATATTCTTGTGTGGAACGTGCGGTGGTGTTTAATAAAGTGGAGAATTAGTAACTATTTCCAGATTAAAAATACCAAAAAGGAACTGTTCAAGTTAGGTAATCTTTTTAATAGATTTTTTCTTAACTTTTATTTCATTTATTACTGTATTTATGATTAAATTTTTTTAATTGTGTACCAGGCGGTCTTTTGGAATCGCGCTGGCAGATATAGATCGCTAAAGACCTCCATTTCGTCACCGAAATGAGACATATAAGGTTACTCATTTTTGTAGGGGAGCCCACCCTAGCCTAGCCAGAGACTTTACAAGACTTGTTCTTATAATTTTTAATACTTTCTATTGTAAAAGTGCGAATGCTGGCTGATCCAACCTGAGGCTGATGGACTCTTTAAATTTAAATTAAATGAAAACCTGAAATGACAACTCCAAACTGTGGGTTGTTATCTAAATGTTGGAAAATAGGCAGAAAATAAGTCCTCAAACCGACTAAGGGAGAGTACTTTCAGTAAAAGTAGTATTTTTTAGCAAAGTATATTATTAATCTAAAAGCTAAAGCATGTTCTTTTATTTTTATGTGTTGTAATAAATAAATACATTTGATAAATAAATACACTTGATAAATAGATAAATAACAAAACTTGATAAATAGTTAAACTTGATAACCTTTGAATATTTAAAAGGGTCACACCCCATTCGAACCCTTACTGTTGCCAGATGGGTATATAACCTTATTAAATCCGTTTGATTAATGTTTTAAAACTTCTTTATATAATTTCATGCAATTTTATGAATAAACAATTCTTTTGGAAGGAGACCAGTTTTATGGTAGTAAAATATTTAAAAAGCTGGAGTTAGATTGATCTAATTTAATCAAATCTGTAATTAAAATTTATTTTAAACTGTTTGTTTTTTTTTAAAAAAAAGTAAGGATTATTATAAACATTGTATTTCTATAAAACACCGTAAAAAGTTTATGTGTATAAGTCGGGAGGAAATATTCCAACACAAAACCAAAATATTTCCTCCCCCTGGAGGCGATATACTGGATGCAGCCAGAATTATTTCCTTTCTCTGGAGGGGGAGGAAATATTCTGAAGAGGGAAGAAATATTCCAATACTAAATCAGAATATTCCCTCCCCCAGGACAAAATATTCTAGATGCAGCCATAATATTTATTCCCCCAGAGGGAAATCGGGAGAAGAAATATTATATGACACTAGCCAATCAAGGGGCAGTCCCTTCGGACGTCCAAGGTCTGGAGGGGTGCTCCGGTGCCCCTGACAAACAGACATGTTGTCGAGTTAAAATGAATGAAAGGTATATAGTAGATACATATAGGTGAAAGGAGATATAGACTTAGTCGCTCAGGAATGTAAAAAGCGAGAAAGGCAGCCGTGGCAGCGGTGCAAGACATCTTGTGTTGGGTAATTGATGAGGGAGCCAGGCCGCTTGGCAACCAAGGCGCCTTTGGTAACCAGACGAGCACCACACAGAAAACAGCACCACCGCCGGTCTTTGCAGAAGCCAAGGGTTCAGCCGTTCAAACAAAGGCCACCCCTTCAGTAGATGTTAGTGGGCAGCAATACTATCAGAACGCTGCCAGGGTGGTGACCAATCTGCCCCTTCCAGATACTAAACCTGGGGAGGTGTGGATACACCAACCCGCGGTCGTTTGAGAGGGACAAGCTGCACCTACACACCAGGAGACTCCTGGGATGGACATGGAAAGGATAACCAAAATGTTCCCCCAGTGTATATTAGCTATTATAGATACTCAGGAATGGACTGCAAAAATAGAAAACACAGTAGTGGCACTTGGAACTCATAAAAATAAGACCTTGGAACCCACAGAAGACCAGGAAAAAGAGTCAAAAACCTCGCTTCCTGTTCGATGAAAAAGGTCAATATTGAAAATGATAACGAGGAGGAAGAAGTAGACTTAGCAAAGGTACAACAACAGATGAGCAACCGGACAATGAAGGAACGGGTCACAGAAAGAGGGGTACGGGTCTCCTCAATAAAAACTGATTTGAGTCAAGTACTCCTGATTAAAATGGCTAAGTTCACCAGACAGAAATCATCTGTCCCTTTCAGCGCATGTCTTAAGAAATTGAATCAGGTTTTGAGTTATCTCGGGGTACCTCCTTGGAACCGGGTTCATTACATCCCAACACCACTTGATTGGATTGCAAAAAACGCTTATGAGAATCTTAGTTTGGAAATACAGAATGACTATGACGCATTAACAGAAAATTTGCTTCACATATTAGACAATATAATGGGAACTATAGACGACCAGCTACATAGTCATGTACAGCTTGCGATGAGTCTCTCAGTGGTAGTAAAAGATTAGTCTACTAAAATCTCTCAGTTGGTCCATGTTGCTTTTCTTAAGGTAATTGTAAAATACTCGCCAACAAGAAGAAAACAAAATTCAGTACTTTTGGTTGGTTTCTTACAATCCATTAAAGACCAGTTTGGTATAATGGAACGGCCCTTGACATTTGATGACGCTATAAAATAACAGTTATTCTCTGTTTTTTTAACAATACTGGTAAAAAGCTAACAAAATTTTTTTTGTTTCCGGTCTTATAACTTTTAAAATCGCCGCGATCAATATGCAAATATATCGTGTTAAGGTTCTTGTATTTTTGGCTACCTCCTGAAAAAAATTTTTTTCAAAAATTTTGGGGGTTAGCCTCAAAATTGCTGAAAATTAAGGTCAATTTTTTTTGGCCCAATTTCTAACATTTTACCATATGTGGCTTTACGTCTGAAATTTTTTTTGCAGATTGCCCATACTTTTCTTAGCTTAAAAATAAATAATTTTTTAGGGGTAACCTACCTGGGTCGGGTACTCCAAGAGGTTAAAGGGGGTCAATTTCACAATTTTTACTAAAAATTTTTGTATGGGGGACACATTATGCATATTTTGGCATCATGCTCAAAAATTGTTAGAGCATCAGGCCTGAGACCGGGGGGTTTATGTTGAAATTTAAGTCCGACATTTTGGTGATAGTCTCAAAAAAATACTTGATGCCCTAAGGCACTGCAATGGCTGACCCCTAAAAAACTTTTGACACAGCCCCTCTACATAGGCGAGTAATATATCATTTTAGAGCTCTCGGCGTGCCGATTTCAAAAATATAAAAAAATTGCTCTAAATGGTCGGGTATCTAAAATACAGACCCATTTGTACCCCCAAAATTAGTAAGAGGTGATTTTTAGTTTTTATTATTTATAAACCCTGTTTATATTCGTTTGAAAGCTCTTATGCGTGCTGATTTCAAAAACACTACTTTTAGACTAAAATTTTTTATGGTTACCCGATTACATACCCCAAAATACCCCCAAATTTGAAAATTGGTAATTTTGCCATTTTTTATTTTAAGTGTCTCATGTTTAATACTCTCATGTTTATACTCATATCAAAGCTCTCGACACGCTAATGTCAAAAAAATTATTTTCAACTCGATTTACTTAATGGTTACCATTTTTACAACCAAAATGTACCCCCAAAAATTTTTATTTTTGGGGGTACATTTTCAAAAGAGGTCATTTTTATATATTTTTTGTAATACGGTCTTGTTTGTACTCATATAAAAGCTTTAGACACGCTGATCCCAAAAATATAAAAATTTCGAGGGTACATTCTGGATTGTAAAAATGGTAACTATTGGGTGAATCGAATTAAAATTTATATTTTTGGGATAAGCGTGTCTAAAGCTTTGATATGAGTATAAACATGAGGGTATTATAATAATTATATAAAAAAGACCCCTAAAAATTTTTGGGGGTACATTATGGGTTGTAAAAATGGTAACCATTGGGTGAATCGAGTTGAAATATATATTTTTGGGATCAGCGTGTTTAAAGCTTTTATATGAGTACAAACATGAGGGTATTATAATAAAATCACCTCTTAAGAATTTTAGGGGGTACATTGATGGGTGCAAAAATGGGTAACCACTGAAGAAAATTAAAAAAAACCATATACTTTTGAAATCAATGCGTCGAGAGCTTTCATATAAATATATACATGCCACTTAAAATGAAAAAATGGCAAAATTGCCAATTTTCAAATTTGGGGTGTTTGGGGGTATGTAATCGGGTAACCATAAAAAATTTTAAACTAAAATTAGTGTTTTTGAAATCAGCACGGATAGAGCTTTCAAACATTTATAAACACAGCTTTTAAATAATAAAAACAAAAAATCACCCCTTGCTAATTTTGGAGGTACAAAGGGGTCTGTATTTATTATATTTTTGAAATCAGCACGCCGAGAGCTTTAAAATGATATATTATTCGCCTATGTAGAGAGGCTGTGTTAAAAGTTTTTTTTAGGGGTCAGCCATTGCAGTGCCTTAGGGCATCAAGATTTTTTTGAGACTATCACCAAAATGTTGGACTTAAACTTCCGCGTAATTCCCCCTGGTCTCAGGCCTGTGGCTTTCACGGTTTTTGAGCATGATGCCAAAATATGCATAATGTGTCCTTCATACAAAGATTTTTAGCAAAAATCGTGAAATTGACCCCCTTTAACCTCTTGGATTACCCGACCCAGGTAGGTTACCCCTAACAAATTATATATGTTTAAGCTGAAAAAAGTATGGGCAATCTGCAAAAAAATTTTCAGATGTAAAGCCCCATATGGTAAAAAGTTAAAAATTTGGCCAAAAAAAGTTGACCGTAAATTTTGGCAATTTTGGAGCTACTCCCCCAAAATTTTTGAAAAAAAAATTTTTTCAGGGGGTAGCTAAAAGTACAAGAACCTTAACGCGAGATAATTGCATATTGATCGCGACGCGTTTAAAAGTTATAAGACAGCAAATAAAAAATTTTTTGTCAACTTTTTCCAGTATCGCTAAAAAAAACAGAGAATAGTGCTGAGGATGTGATAAAGACCAAAAAGAATAAAAACGCAGTAGTGGCTTATGGGGGTCCGGCCAAGGATGAAATTGAAGAAATAGAGAGAAAGAGAGAGAGCTAGGTCCTTCCAAAAATAATTGCCAAAATAAGAACCAGAATAAGTCAAAACCAAAAACACCTGCATCCAAGGACGTGCGGGCTACAAAAAAACAAAGGTGATTTGGGTACTTGGCAAGAAGCTGAACCGGCTCTGTGGGCTAAGCGGATCAAAATGAATTGCTGAACGGTTAATGGCCAGCCTATTTGCAACTATTGTAAGAAACTTGAATACTATGCGCACAACTTTTTATCACAACATAGGGACATGGATAAGGGTATATATCCTCGTGGGTGGAGGGGTTTCAAGGGGGTTATTTTAATAATCAACCATGGGGTGGAGCAATACCATATGGAGGTCCTTCTCCTCACAACCTTGCCCAGGGACTACGTACTACCCACAGAATGCGCCATACAGGAATAACTATGATAACTATGGCTATGACAATCAAAATTATGGCTCTAATGATTTGAGACAAAATGGCAGTAATAATAATAACATTGCTAATAATCCACCAAAACCCCCGCCAAACACTAGTGCCAAATTACTTACCACGGCCAGGGTAAAAGGGTAATCCTAATTGGAAATTTCGACATTCACAGGGGCCACATTGACCCCTACTATTGCTGCAAGATGCAGACACCATCTTGTTTGAACCTCAAGGAAGAGGAGGATGAGGTCGAGGCTCCTCTGCCGGAGAAGGATTCAAGCATTGCTGGGATCTTGAAAGCCGCTCAAATTAATACTCATTTACTGCTGGAGGAGAATTCTAGCACTGCTGAGATCTTGCCGCTCAAATTAATATTCCTTTAAGGGTTGGTTCATACTTATGTAAAAACTCCTTTGGACTTTGTCCAAAGGAGGTTTTTACATAAGCAAAAACGTATTGTAAAAACAAATTGTTCTTTGGACTTTGTCCAAAAGACAAAATCCAAAGAAAAAAGTCCAAAGGGAAAAGTCCAAAGGACAAAATCCAAAAGAAAATGTATTCATACTTTTGTCCTTTGGACTTTTCCCTTTGGATTTTGTCCTTTGGACAAAGTCCAAAGGACAAATTCTAAGTAGCGTTCATACTTTGTCCAAAGGCAAAAGGCCATAAGACGTTTTGGCTTCTATAAAATTTTTCTTTGGACTTTG